>JBCIKM010351387.1:0-21055 GCA_039654465.1 Melibe viridis
AGTTTTTATTTCTGTTGTGGCTTACTTTCAAATGAGCATTACAGGCTTTACTTTAGCCTATTTGGCTCTTTATGATACAATATGATATGATATGATACTCTACAAAATTGTACAAATAACCCCTATCAGTTATTTGTTCAATTGTACGAATAACAACTCCAAAACTAGGAAGTTGAGAGTAAGGCAGTTTTTAACTTATTGATAGGAAGTCTGGGTGTAACTTTGTTTGGATATGCACTACAAATATGTTATGCATTCTTCTTCTTTTTCTTCTTCTTCTTCTTATTAACATTTAGCCATTTTGATTGTGAAGCTTTGTGAGACGGCAATGAACATTTAAGAACAAACTAATTTGACAGCTTATTATGTGTTATTGCAGAAAGAGTTGTTGTATGATAGTAAATAGAGACGCTTATAATTTTTGTCCTTAAAAGAGCTCTGAATTTGTCTTCGTGGAGCACTTGCTTCACGGTGAGAGCAAGGGCATGGTGACACATAATGCATGGCGAATAACTGACCACTGAGCTAATGAGCTTGCAAGTTAGCTCTACAGACTTGCACATTTACAAGATCACCTATTGAAGACAGAGAAAGGAAAAAAATGTAGCAAGAAGAATGGAACTGCTGTAATTGGAAGGCAAAATGGTATTCCGTACCTGATAATAGTTTATTTGACTACTGTGTACCACCCAGCCAACTCTCCTTAGGGAAACCCAAACACCTGTTCAAAATATTTCTTGATACTGAACACCTTGGATGTCAATTATAAGCCTGCAAAGGTGCTTTGTTACAATACCATGCATCCTCTCTCTAGGTATTTAGGGCCTTTAAGTTTTGGATGCAGTCTAATTTTTTTCTTCCTTTCATTTTTCAAAATTATTATCAAACAAAGTACCGCTTGGGTAAAATCCTGACAGTTATGATTTCATTGTGGCGGTTGGCCACTGTGCCTCAATTTCTAAAACCAACAAAGTAGTGATTTCGGATAACAAACAAAACTATGATAATTTTATTTCACAGTCATGCAAATAAAATGTCTTACTTGGTAAAATTCAGCAGCATTATTAGCAATGCCAGCTTGCCCAACAGATATCCTGCCAGTTTCACGAGATATGACAAAAAATGCATCAGCACCGTCATCTCCAATAAAGCTGTAAGTAATTGACAATGTGTCAAAGTTAGCCTGTAGAAAACAATAAATAGAACCAGTCATTTTGCATCAGTTCTGAAAAAAAGTAAGCTAATTTAAAGAAAAAATAGTGAAACATCTGCTGGGCACAAAGTTTTCATGCTGAGCAGTAATGACATGTGGAACCATCATTCGTAAACAAGTCGTTAAAAGGAAGTAACAAGAATAGATGTGAAAAAAAAGACCTCAAAATAACTAGTTCACTATTAATGATAAAAAATGACTACTTACTCTGGAGTCCAAATCAGTTGCTTGTACAGAAGTTACAAATGAAAATGCATTGGCATCAGCTCGTATGCCAACATCACAGCTGTCTGAATTGAAGACTGGAGCATTCTTATTGCGTATGATGGTAACCATGACAGTTGCAGGAACCTGGCTCACAAGGTTACCACCATCCCTGGCATTAGCATTGAACTGCAAAAGAGAAAAAAACCCATCAACTTTGCTGTCCCACTTCCAGACAGAGCTCAGTAAAAACAAGACAAAAAACCCAAACAGAACAAGGAGGGGCAGCCTCTTAAACATCCATATCCAACTCTATAACGACGATCCCTCAGCCTATAGCAGTGGGTGTTATATACAAAGGACAAAAGTTACAGCCTGGTATCTCTAATTGATCATGATCACCACCCAAAGAAAATGCTGTTTTGATGGTAGAGTACCCTTTGCATCTGAAAAGGGTGAGGCAAATCTAGTATGAAATTTTCTTAAAGAAAAAAGGAAAATGACTTCCATAGGAATCAAACATGGCAAAGATTGAAAAAAAGTATCCCTAAACTTCAAAGCCAACAAATCTCAACACCCCCCTCCACTACCACCACCAAGAAAAGCCTGTCTGAACAAGAAACTGAAATAATGTATTTGTTTTGTTATCCTTGTTCCTTAATGCTGCCTTAGCACAAGAAATGAAGACAGGCAGCTGATCAGAACACCGTATAAAAATATGAGTCAAGATTCAAATGCAGAGGAATTTATGCAGCAGTCCAGGTTTCATGCCAGATTCAGTTATCAAGATGCAACAGGTCGCAGAACCAACTCATTCTCATTGATCACTGGCAGGGACAAGCACATGAGCAAGATGGCTCCAGGATCTGCCATTCCAGCAACAATATTATCGAAATCATTCTCATGAAGCATCTTCATCATTAGGCATTCAAGTACATAAATGTATAAATCATGCTCAGTTTTTCATCACAAGGTTTTCAGCTTTAAAATTAAACACCTAATACAGATATTCCCGTGTTTGATCTTAGTATGAAAATAAACTGTAGGCCATTCAAATGTCGGTGAGAAGCAAACAGAATTTTTCCCCCTTTTCATGGACATTAAGAGAGACGGTTGAGTTCTATGATACAACTAAAATTCTAAAAAATTATTTTTCTTAACCAAACTAGTTTTTTAAAAAGAAAATAGAAAACTCTAGAAACCTTAAAAAGGTTAAGTATTTACAATTAATCAATACCATAAAAAAAAACAAATCCTGCAAAACACTGTGAAACAAATTATGAAATTGTTTTTTTTAATCACCTGTAAAATTTATTGAAAAAGAAAACATTTCAGTAGAACAATTTGTATGCCTAGGTAAACCTTAAGTTTTCCTTTAATTCATTTAGCCCATTAAAATTCTTTGACAAGTAAAAAAACAAACAAGAAAATGCTTAATCATTGCTTACACAAGATAAATTATGATAGTTGGTATTGTATCATGTTCTAATAATTACTTACATTATATACATCCAGGGAACTTTCATCTAATGGTGTTCTGACTCTAATGGTACCATCCTCATCCACTTGGAATGGAATGACATTGTCATTTGTGCGTTCATATGTGATGACATTATAGGGAGAGCTAGCATCAAGGTCAGAGGCTATCAACCTCTCAATTGATGCTTGCACAGGGGTATCCTCACCAATAGTCACATCATAGTTGAGTGGATCAAATTGCGGAGCCACCAGATTTCGTCCCACATTTATTATCAGAGTTCTTTCATTACACAGATCTCCTCCATCACAGACTCTGATATCAACCTGACAAAAATAAAACAAAAAACAGTGAAGACCAGTTCTATGAAGTACTTGTGTTAAAAATGTTGTGCTAATGCTGGTGTAAAATGATGTTTTCCTCTTGACAGACAAAACACACAGGACAATACTCGCGGTTTCTCATGTACAATCAAATGTCAGTGAACAATGAAAATAGTGTGGGTTTGTGATTTACACTAAAAAAAACAAATATCATCTCTCAAAACACATCTCAACACCACTGAGAGATGATTTACAATGACAAAAAATATCATCCCTCATTGGAAAAATAAGCAATGGCCATCACGTACAACATGGTGCAGAAAGATCAAAGATCTTTAAACCCCCAGTGTGTGCAAAAGTACTCAGTACGTTTGTACCAAAAGGCATAAAATAAGGGATGAGCATTGAGTTGCAAACAAGACAATAAAAACAGGACATCACAGAAAAGGGGAAAAAGTAAGACAATAGCATCAGTGTAAAAGAAAAGAAACACAAGTAGAAGAGTCCACCAGGGACTCCCACCAACCACCCACCACCTGGAGGGTTTTCACCTCCTGCCGGCCAGCAGGGGACCTATTATATTCCCCGGGTCCAAACAGGGTTTGGTGTTTGTTCTGTTTTTGTTTTGCCTCATTTGCTTTTATTTAGTAGAGAGAAAGGAGGGAACGGTAAAGGGTCTAGTCATTCACACCTAGGCTTTTGACAATTGGGGTTTAAGTTCTGAAATGCTGCAGGATGAAAGTAAGGCAACTCATAAATCCAGTCCTGAACTTGACAATGTCTCACAGCATTTTGATAAAGTACTTAAGCCTCTTTTGCCTTCATTTTACTTCAAATTATTGAAGCAAATCCATTAGGTGTATTTAAAAGCTGAAAAAAAATTAGGAAACAAATTATATAACAAACTTCTGATCCCCTCGGAGTGAAAACTGAGGATTTTGTTGTGATTGTTTTGTTTTTTTACAAAGACATAGGTTTTTGTAAATGATATTCCAATGAAGATGAGTTTTAGAGAATACTCACATTAAACAGATTTGGGCCGCTTCCAAGCAAGGAAGAAAACAAGGAAATATCAGCTTCCTTACTGTTTAAAGGATTCTGGGAGATGGTGAAGAAGTTTCTGGCATTTGCTTCCCCTTCAATAGAGTAGGTCAAAGTATTGAATGGAGCCTAGAGTAAGAAAAGAGGAAATATGGCAATGAGAAAAACATTGGGCAAACAATTAGATTATCAAATGAATGAATCTTGCAAATAAGTTGGCCAGAGTCATCACAAACCCTTTGTTCTAAAGAGGTTTTATCATTTGCTTCATTTTTTTTCTTTAGCGATTTGTCCTTTTTGCTTAAACATGCATCAATTCTACTGTGCAGGGATTTATTTTCATAGCTCAATATGTTTCAGCTTCTTTCCTTTTGATGCACCTCTACTATACAAAATTTTTAGAAATTAAGACTGTGAGCAAATCATCTGAAAGTATATTGAAAAGAGTTTACATAAGCAAAATGATTATTCCTTATTTGGTAAAAATTTATCACATACAGGAATTCATGTGTATCAATAGCCTGCAATCAATTCTTTAAAAGTATGTTAATATTGGGATTTTGGGAAAAGTATTGTATTCTTCACACTGGTACAAAGCAGTTCCCAATTATTATAGATAGACACAAGGTTCTTATGTGCATTTTATGCATGTAATTGAATCCTCAGCAATTGGAAATAAAAAAAAAAAAAGCTATTTCAGATAAGTTGATCTGTGGTTTTACATTTATGTTAACATCCACAACCTCACAATCTGTAGCAAAATTAAAAGATAAAATGAAAAATGAATAGACAATTCTTACATCTTGATCTGCTTCATTCACAGAAACAGTATAAATGGGCTCGTCTATCTCTTGTCTGTTCTCGATATTAATTTCAAAATCAGTGTCCACGATGAGTGGAGGAGTGTTGCGTATAACTGTCACTGTTACTGATCTCTCAGAACTGAGGCCCCCACTGTCAGTTGCAATCACACTGAACTGGATGAATTGGAATAATAGAAAAAAAAGAATGAGCTTATATTCATAAAATTTTCATTTTATTGGCCTTAAAAGAAAAATTAGTGCAATTACAGACATTAATAAAAACAAAGCATTGCTTCTATTTGTGGATAAAGAGGTCTGGAGTTAAAATTTCGTACACCATAATTTTGAGATACCTTATGCAACCTCTATCAATTGTGGATGATTTATTCATTTATATACAGTGTAACTTACTTCATAAATGCCACGATCTGAGATGTCTCTCTCCAAACTGGTGACTACATTGATCTGACCTCTGTTCCCATTTGAGGACAGGACTGTGAAATACTGAGCTGAATTGTGATTAAATGCTGATGTTCCAAAGGAGAAAGACAGCTGATTGTATGGACTCTGTGTTGAAGTACAAAAATACTCTGATATATTTTTTTTTCTTTTTTAGTTAGAAAAAAAAGCTTTATTCAAGAACAAAAGATTTGACAAACATGACAATCTAATGTAGATGCTAGCTTTAAAATGAAAAACAAAAGGGAAATAATATGCAAAGCCATACAAAGGTCTACTGCTCTAATAACTTTGAAAAAAGATAATCACTACAGACTTCCAATCTTCAAAATTTTTTCCTCATAGGCTTATTTTGTTACATTCTTCACTCCTTTACATTCAATTGCCCATCAGAGGACTTTTATCATAATATGAACTACCTCGTTTGAATTTAAAAGCAGCACTCTCTTACTAATTTCTTTATCAAACAGTCATGTTATTATTTAGTTATCTTGGAGATATTACTTGAATTACAACTTTATGACACCTGTAAAGGGAAGCAATACAATTACACTTAATTTCATCTGATGAATTAATCTTTTTCAACTCAAGAAAACAAACACTTACAAATAAGTCATTATCAGTTGCTATCAAATCAATTATCTTTGTTCCTGCTGGGATATTCTCCAAAATTCTTGTATTGTATGAAGCTTCGGTGAATTGTGGTTGATTCAAATTGTGGTTGACATTGACTTTGATGACACATACTGCACTCTTAATTGGGGTTCCAAAATCTTGAGCATGGACTCGAATCTGGAGAGAAGCATTGGTTGATTTAGCTATAGAGTGGTTTTCTCACAAACATGCCTAACAAAAAGAAAATGGCTGATATGATATACTTTAACTCTTTCTTTGCCAACTGACGTACACTATGCCATCGCAATATCAGTTGCACACCAACTGACCCACACTGCACCATACAGATTTGGATTTGTTCCAATTTATCAAAGCTCACAGTTTTTAACTAAATTAAATTTTGTATCTTCACAAAGAAGTGTGTCTTTGCTTTGTTTTTAAAGCATTTTGCGCCCAATAAAGAAATAGTGGCTTTAATACTTGTCTTAAGCTGATTGCTGTTTGTTTATTGGAGGGTCATAGGAGTCCAGAGGAAAGTAAGATGAAAGAATTAGTTAAAAGAGGGAATAGATCAAATCACAAACAGCAGAGAGATGATTTACATTAAAAAATTAATATCATCTCTCAAAACACATATCGACACCACCAAGAGATGATTTACACTGACAACAAATATCATCCCTCCTTACAAAAATAAGCAATGGCCATCACATATAATGGCATTATTGTACAGTAAGACCCATAATCTTTAAACCGCCTTTGTGTACAAAAGTACTCAGTACGTTAAACTTGTGACCCTGCAGTCATGTACCAAAAGGCATGAAATAAGGGATGAGCATTGAGTTGCAAACAAGACAACATAAATAGGACGTCATAGAAAAGGCGAAAAAGTAACACAATAGCTTCAGTGTGAAAGAAAAGACACGGAAGTAGAAGAGCCCACCAGGGATTCCCATCAACCACCCACCACCATTGGAGTGCTTTCACCTCCTGCTGGTGCGCATGGGACCTATTATATTCCCCAGGTCCCCACAGGCTGTAATAATCAAGGCAATAATATTGTTGGTCATAACATACCAGTTCAAACTTAGTCTCAGTCTCACAGATTTACATCTCAAGGCAAGCTGCTTAAATATTTTTCTACAACCATCCTAAACAAGTAATGAGGCTTTAACTGATTTGGAAATCAACTTATTAATACAAACCTGATACAAGTCAATGCCTGTAGCATTCAACAAATTTCTTGTAACAATCCTTTGGTTTAAATTGGTGTCAAATCCAAACAGATTTACAGCATCTTCATCACCAATTATTGCCAGTTCCAAGACACCAAATTTCTTCAAAGAAAAAAGAAAAAAAAAAACAAAAAAAAACAATTTAATGAATGGTTGAATGGTGAGTAGATAGAATCCCAATTATGCATCTTCAATAGCTTCATTCACTTCATAAGAAAAATATGAAGTATCTTATAAGCTTTGTATTCGTTTGAGCATCATGAATGAATAACACATCACTATTGTCAAAAAATACATTCAATTTATTTTCAAATCAGGACTGTTTGTTTGTTTATTGGAGGTTTTAGAGCCCCACAAAACACATGGATCATGAGTGTAAGGAGGGAACAGATCAAACCACAAAAAGAGATGATTGACATTAAAAAATAAATCTATCTTAAAACATATATCTATACCACATAGGAAGAAAAAGGATTTGGCACTGGAAATAGATGAAAATGAACATAAAATATTGTAAGCATTGTGAAGAGTTGAGTTAAAACCATAGAGAAAAAGGAAAACCAAAAGTGTTTGTATTTTTCTTTACGTTTGATCGGAGTGAATCTTTCCTTATTTTTTTTCAGCGAAAGTCACTGTCAGCGACACGGGTTTATCGCTGAGCTTGAAACCACTCTTTTAGGATGGCTGATGGCCTGCTGTTCTAGCAG
Organism: Melibe viridis; assembly: GCA_039654465.1. Taxonomy (NCBI): domain Eukaryota; kingdom Metazoa; phylum Mollusca; class Gastropoda; order Nudibranchia; family Dendronotidae; genus Melibe; species Melibe viridis. The sequence continues at coordinate 8,078 of JBCIKM010351387.1, forward strand.
TGGCTAAGCAAATCCATGCTGTAGCAGGTCCTTGGGTTGATTCTCTCCTACGATGACTTCCTGTTTTTTTTTTCCTTTCTCTCTATGGCTTTGACTCCCCTTGGAACTGTCCCTACACTAATTTCTGTTCATTTTTATCAACACCACAGAGAGATGATTTTCAATGACAAAAAATATTATATCCCCTTATGAAAATAACCAATGGCCATCACTCATGAAAGCATAATAGTTCAGGAAGAACTAGGATTTTTAAACACCCCCTTTGTGCAAAAAAAGTACTCACCTGGCTATCTCCATCAGAAACTATCAAATCAAAGACTTGACTTCCTAATGGAGCATTTTCATTCAATGTTATAGGATTTCCTGGGCAATTATTGAAAGCTGGTGGGTTATTATTCCTGATAACAGTAATGGTCACTGAGGCTGTAAAGGGATTAAATTTTGGAATGGTGCCTTGATCTCTCAATCTGACACTCCACTGAAAAAGATTTTAAAAAAGGAAAGGGATTGAAGGTATTCATCAGAATATATAAATATAACATTCTTGTGATTGAGATATGATCAGATACATAGCAGACAATAATATTGGATTTTATAAGGTTTGATTAGGACAGAAAGGAACAGACTTTTCTTCGCACTCAAAATGAAAGCAAAACTTGAATACTTCAATCTTATGACTTTTTTTTTTTTAAACTCTTAAAACAGTGGGCCATTTTCCAAGTTTACGACAGACTACTTCTCAGACAGATTTTTCACCTGTGACAGGCAGTCCAAAAACACTCCCTAAACGGCACAGATGTAAAAGATGATTATCATGTTTGGTATCATTGTAACGAAGAAAGATTGAAGAATAATTTTATGATGTCAATTTTTAATGTTTCCTTCTGTTTAAAAGTAAAGAGGCTGTAGTTTGATGTTCCTGTGTAAAAAGATAAATAAATAAAATTCATAACTAACCTCTTAAATTCTCACAAAGTGGATTTCAAACTCCATTGGTATTTGTGATTAATATAATTGAAAAGTAATAAAAGGAACTTTGAATTTTTAAAATCCAATCAGGCATTTTATAATTATGACATTTTTTCTATGACCAGTGCAAGGAGTGGGCGTTTCCCTATCAAAATTTGTATCAGTCACTATCATCGGCACCCCTATTGGAGCTAAAATCACAATCAGAGATGACAAAAAACACTGTCATCATAAAGAACTTATATTTATTCAGCAGAAAAATTATTAAAAGGCACCTTTTGTCTTATTTTGATCGTTATCAATGATGACAGTTAGCCTCTAAGACTGATGAAGTGAAAATCATAACAAAAATTGAAACTGGATTTTTATCGCCTAATTCCGTGTCAAAGTGTTCATAGATAAATAAAAAAAACTCAACACTTTGTGCAAAACACAAAATAATAGCAAGTACCGCAATCGACGGTGACAGCATTGATTGCTGTATACGGGAAACACTGATCGATGCTGGCAGCGTTGATCACCATTTTAAGCGTTAAGAAGATTGCATAGATTTACTTCCATCGTTCAAAATATTTTTATTCAAAACTCCACTTCAGTACTTCTCACAGTATTTTTGAGAGACTGAACTTGTCACACTCACAGTGTATTGATTTGAACCTTGTCCAAGCAGTGATTTGATGAGAACAACTCCCCCATCTGGACGGACTGAGAAAAATTCAAGTGCTGCTTGATTGTCAGGCGAGGAGTAGAAATAAGGTAAGTTGTGGGGCGACTGTAAAGAAAATATAAAAACATTGTTTTGATCAGTTAAATAAGTTGAAATTTTTTTTTTTTAAAGCACTGATTTCAGCAGAGCTTAGTCATGTATATAGCTTTTGTCTTCAAGATAATATAAATTGAGTTTGAGTAAATCCTACAAACAGTTTGTGACTTCAGGTGATAAAAATGTACCGCATGTTTCCATCACATTTTAATTTTTAACGTTTTTGGACCATGACCAAGGGGAATAAAAAGGTCCCAACTTTTCTTCTGTCAAAGAAATGGAAATCTTACCTGTAAGTCTGCATCTGTTGCTGCCAATTTGAGGAACTCCACCTGTAAAGTTTGATCTTCCAGGATGGTAAAGAAGAAAGCTGGGTTGTTGGGGTCATTTGCAGTCCACACTGGAACACGAAGGTTCTTGTCCACATTTATGTTAAATGTTGTGGTGTTTGTTTTGGGTGGTTGCCCATTGTCAGATGCTCTCACTTTCAGCTTAAATGCACAAAATAATTCAAAAGTTGAAAATAGAAAATTCCAATTACTCAAAATTAAGCAGACTATTAAGAAAAAAGATTGTTTTAGCCTTCTCTAAAAGTTTAAAATATTATTCTTTGCCATATATTCTATAAAAAAAAAGTTCTGTTGGTATGTGAGGGATTCAAGACCACCCCCAACAATATGTGACAGATCCCCATGGTTTGGGGGAGAAGGTACATTCTGGGCCATGGTTGAGTATTCTTTCTTTCTTTCTTTCTTTGTCTTTACCTTTAGTACCTTTCAGTCTAAGGTTTAATCGCAATGCACAAAACATTCACCTTTGTTCCCTATCTAGGCTGTTCCTTTTTGCATCTACAAAGTTACAACTTTTCTTTTCCACTATGTCTGCTATTGCTTCTTGCCACAATTTCTTTGGTCTACCTTTTGGCAATTTTCCCTGCTGTTGACATTCTAAAATTTGTTTTAGGATCCTCTCATTTTCCATTCTGTTAACATGGCCAAACTACCGAAGATGGTTCTTCTCTATTTCAAATGTAAGGCTTTCTGTTTTAACTTCATCTCAAATTCTTGTGTTTCTTAACTTCGCTCTCTTTGTCGTGCCTTTTGATTGTCTTAGAAATGTCATTTCACTTGCCTGCAACCTACTTTTGTCTTTGTTATTCAAGCTCCAAGTTACGCTTCCATAGATTAGAGTTTGGCAATAGATAGAATTAAATATTGATATTTTGGTTTTTGTAGTTATTCTCTTTTCCCTATTAAAGCTCACCCAAGCTGACTATACATTTCAGTTGCTTTTAAAATTCCATGCTTCTTTCTTTTTTTTTCCATTTTTCTTTACTACTAAATTCCACCATGCAGTTCTCTTTACTGGCCCTCAAATCAGTTTCCTTTTATAGACCTTGTTAGCACTCTGTCACTACTTTATTTATAGATTGACCATAGGTTCTCTATAGCTTTGTTTGTTGATGATAGCAATCTGATTAGTGTACTGTAAATTAATTTTTGGTGAATCTCTTTAATTCCTTTTTTTCTTAGTGCTCTATTTTTAGTTTTGTTTTCTTTGGTTCTTTCAGTGTTTATATTTTAAACTTTATGGATAAGTTGAACTTTCCTATTAACAAAAAATGATCACTGTAGATTTCAACTCCTCTTTTAACCTTAACATCACAAGTATTATAGATAAGTTATTGCTAATAACTATGTGATTGATTATTGATCTTTCATCCCTTTCTTCTGAGACTCTTGTCCATTTATGTATATCTTTGAGTTAAAATAAAGTATTGGCAATTTTAAGATTATTGCAAATGCAGAGGTCTAGCAACAATTCACCATTTGGACTTTCTGAACTTTCTGCTCCTCCACCTATTACTCCACAATAGCTTTCCTTTTTATTTCCAACTCTAGCATTCAGATCGCCTAGTATTAGTATGTCTTTGTTTGGTTTAGTGCTTTCAATTAGAGCTTGTAAATATTCATAAAAGCCTGGTCTTTCTTCTTTTGGTGCATCTTCATATGGTCCATACCCTAAAATGATTTTTATGTTTTTATGTTTAAACTCAAATTTAACTTCTGGTGTATAATAAATAGCATTTGTTAGTAGTAATGCTACACCTGCTTTCGCTCTGTCAGAAGTATTAACACCTGAATATATTAATCTATGGCTACCTAGATTTTCTACTCTCTGTCCTTTTTTTTCTTTGTTTTAGTGGATTGTAAAATTTCTATTTTGTAATTTTTAGCTTCTAAATGTTCTATCTTTTTACCACAAATAGCCCTAACATTCCATGTATCCAGGTTCACAGTCTTTATACATGCATGGGTCAAGTCCAGTACGGCAGTCCTTGAGTCGGGCATAGTCTGATTACTCTGAACTAGATATATTCGGGGAAGCAGGCAGTCAACATACTGTCTCCTAGGCAAGTAGTGGGGTGCCACCTACACCTCTTGCCAGGCTGTCCCAATCTAGTCTGGGTCTTAATTTTAAGCCTGTTCATTACAGTTGAACCTATGGCATAGCCTTTAAAATCATTAGGCTGCACAAGTCTCTCCACGATGCCAAGGCAGTGAACATGGAGAGGATAGTTGAGTATTACTAGCAAGAAATCTTTAAACGGATATCAAAAGTACTATCCACTGCATGGACAAGATATATCATTAAGGGTTACAAATATTCAATTACCTTTTCAACACAAATCTTGAAAATTTGCGCCATTTAAAAATTGTGAGCCAAACACAGCTAATATGGAATAGCATAAATTATAAAGACCACTGTACAATAGTTAATACTAATAATCTAAGAACAGATATAAATAAGAAAGCCCTTCATCCGTACTGAGGAAATAGTGCTCGTTCACGAATTAACCTCAAAGGATCAATAAAAAATCAATCTGCATAAATTAAAGTTTCTGACTTGTCAATATATTTCTGACTGGTTTATAAACAACTCAAGTGAGTGCCTTTTGCTTAATTTCAAGATAGCTTCGTAGATTTTTTTAAAATGAGCAATCAAAATCTTACCAAGATATGTTGGAAATTGCAAGGCAGACAGGGATTGCCAAATTGGCATTTCAAGCTTTTTAGAAGCAGTTGGAACAGACAACTAATGCCATTTCCTGTATTTACTCACAGTAAGAGTATCGTCAGCAATATTTCTCAAGGAGTTTTCCACAAAAATCTGACCAGATGTTGGATTTATCCTGAAATAGCTTGGTGCAACTCCTTCTCCAACAATATCATATGTCACTCTCTCAAATGTATTCTGAAAGGAAGGCAAAAGGGGAAGAAAACAAAAATAAAAATCCATCAACATTGAATGATGATATTACTTTGTTTAAACCAACCTGAATTTGGTCACAGAAAACAATTACCAAAATCATAGTCTTACTTTTTAGAATTGTGAAACAGGGCCAAAAAATTTTCTGTATAGAAAATTTGTTTAAGGAGGTATGTTGGAGTAATGAAAAATGTTTTATTCATACTGAAATACTACACCTAAATCAAGGTTCTTCCTTGGGACTTAATTTGCTTTCACAGAGTCATACACACATTTCAGTATTACTGTCTCACTGAGTCAGTTGATATAATTGAAGAAATGTGTAAATGAACCAATCCATTGAAAATTTCCCCTCAAATCAATTCTAAAACAAAATTTGTGCCAAATATCAAATTGAGGCTGATTTCCATTTATGTTTGGAAAGAACAGTAGAAACAGCCATTTTCAGCTTTTGATTTTTGTTTCACGTAAACCTTTGGAATAAAAAAGATAATAGGTATTCTTTCATATCATTTTAGGGTCTAGTTTGGGAGCCTTTGGTATTTAAGCAAACTGGTCAAGTGATGTTACGATCATTATGATATAATTCTTCTGTATGAGCACATGCATTTGTGTCTGCTTGTCTTGGGATTGCCTCTCACCAGTGTGCATGTCATACATTTCATATTTTGTTTTCTACCAAAATGTCTCAATTTCATGACTTTTCATTTTAAGTCCATTAAAAGGGTTACACAGAAAAGAAATTTTATATTTTCATGACTGTCACTGATGGGGTCATAAGACTCCTTTACCTCAGCTCCATATGCTAAATGTGCTCATTTAGGTGAGTGGAGTGAGTTTTCTGAGATTGATTTTATGTTTTGGAGGGTATACTCGTTTTACTTTATTCAAACGAAAATGCTGCCCTCCATTAGAATTAAGAATTTTTCGACATAATTTTATATAGCGTGTGTGAAAAAGAAATAAAGGCTAAAAACCAGAGCACTGAAAAACTGTTATGATTAACAGGAGTTAACAAAATTTGGAACAAGCAATGATTAACAACTTTTACGTGTTCAAAGTTTCAATGTACTGCAGTTATAGACATTTAAGATGCAACCCTTTTATTGAGACTACCCAAAAATGCCCATTTCATAGACTTCAATGCATGACTCTGAAAAGGACATTTCGGGAAAAGCTTTACTGAAGTCATGTTCATTTTATAATTATGAAAATTTGTGTACAATTTGTTTGGGAATTGCATTCATTGTGTACAAATTTCATTTCTGTATCTATTTTACTTTTTAAGTTATGGTGCCTCAAAACAGGAATAAGCAAATTGGCACAGGATATCAAATTCAAATTAAAAACAAAACTAAAAACTCTTGAGTTGAATTAAGCAAAGTTTTTCATGTGTCAGGTCTTTTAGTTAGTGATGAGTTCATTTTGGTGCCATAATGATCTATAAAACTATCCTGAATCGACCAGGTTTGTGTTACTTTGGTCATGTAAACATTAAGCGATTCTGAAGTGTATGGGAAGGGCATTTAAAGGAAGTCTAAAACCTATCTTAATTTATTATCACAATACATTGAAATTTTGCAGCTATTAAATTAAGATGAACATTGATAACCCAATTTTTCTTACACTACATTAATAAAAACCAAGTTTTTGGGCCATCTTTGTTCACACACCAGATATATCCAACTTGGAAAATTGAAAATAGCAATAGTTCAGTTTAAACTTGCACACATTGGCTCAATTTTGTCTCAATAAAATACCATATTTCAGTCTTTCACAAAAACCAAACTTCAAAGAGCACATGTTTATTTTCCAAAACAATTAACTCTGGAGTGCGTTTTTACTTCAGATCTGGCTTGTTAGGCCTTGACCTTGATACTGACACTTGAAAAGGCTAATTTTTTTTTCTGGCTGATTTCTTCCAGATGTTTTGCTTTTGTCTTTAAGGAAAACTGAACCTTACTTGGCTTAAGGGTGGTATTGAAAAATTAAGCCCCTTGGTAATTCATTTTTCAAGATCTGAAGTACTTCGGTTAAACATTTTGGAATAATCTCTTCTGAACCGCTCTGTAGTAAATCGGCTCATTGGTCTTTCTATTCTAGAAAGCAGATAACACCAAGGCAACAGTAACTATTGTCTGGCTTAAAAATTGAGTAATACCTCTTATGTATTGCTCATTATACCACACAAGATTAGGCACAGTGGACTGATCGTTTACCTTTCTTCATTTCTAGTGATCCACTTGCTATGGAGGTATAAAGGGATATGGATAACAAAACAAAACTTCTTCTGAATGAAAATACAGGGTGTCCTTTTATTATTCCCTGATAATTAAAATCACTAAAAATCTGAAAAAGATCAAAGCAACTGTTTTTTTGCAATCTATTGCTTGGGCTATGTCTGGGGGTATGCAAAATGTGTAACAACCATTGGATACCTCCATGTCAATTTATTGGAAAAGTTGAAAGACAAAAGCAGAGCCTACAAAGAGGTTGATCCTGAAATTGAGAGCCAATTGCTATGTATTACCCATTTTTTAACTCTTTATGTCCATGCCGCTGGTGACACCGCCAACGGGGTGGTTCGCCGTTGTCATTCTGCTGGTGACACTGCCAAGCTAGATTTGGTGTACATAAGCCTTATTTTCTCTCCCCTACGGCTATTCTGCCCTTTTTTTCGGCCCCCTTTTAAATCTAAATGGTGTCCCTGAAGTTTGAAAGTAATAGATTATCGAAAGTCGAATGTTATTGTTGTGAAACCAGCGTTTCCAGTCAGTCGATCAACAAAGCTAAAACTATGTCGAAGTGATCTCAAAGGCACACGGCCCAAGTGCCTTAGAACTGTTTCAAACACTACCCAGTGACGAAATTGATGCTTATTGTAGTGATTCATCACAAGATGATCCAGGGAGCGAACAGCAGTCTAAATCATTGGATTCAGAAGATGAAAGCCAAAGGCCAGACCCTTCTAAAAGAAGACCTGCTGTCACTGACAACTGCGATTCGGCGACTGCTAGTGTCACTGGTTGCACTAAAAAAATCATTTAAAAAAATTATTGAATGGATTTTGACAAAACTTGGAATATATCTTTGAGATACATTTTTCTACAATTTGAATTTAACTGTAAAGGGATACTGCACTTAAGACATCTCATATACCTGCTGAGTTGGAAAAAAAACGTGTGAAAAATACATTTCTCTTTCTTTTTGCTTTCCTTCTGTCACTTCTCTACAAAATATCTCCTTACACAGGTCTTTGAAACATATATAGTTGAATAGGCAATTTTATCCACTTTTCATTGATATATAACATTTGCATCAATAGTTTTCCCACAAAAGTAAAAAAAATAACAGTAGGTTGGATTAAGAAAGTCGGTCCAAAAATAATCATGTCCAGCCCCTAAAAAAATCATGGATGAAAAGAGTTAAAGAACTTGGACAAGAGTTCTCTTTGATTTTTATTTCATCTTTTCATCCAAATTGTTCTTTCTGAACACTCTTCACAAATTAAGTCACTGTACTAAAATGGGTGGTTGATCTTTTTGATACTTAGTTCAAAGAAAACTTAAATAATTTTCAAAACTTTTGAAAAAAAAAAATGTTTTTATTCTTTTTTGTTTTAGTTATTCAAATTCTTAATCAGGAAATAATAAAAGGACACTGTATTTTCTGTGATAAATCACATTTTTTGCATTGATTAATTGTACCAAAGAAAAGTAAACTGCAATACACTGGCCACAATGCAATTCTTTTATTATTTTTCTGAATACAAAATAAAATTGTTATAGCCCATTTTAAAACTAAAATAAGCCAGTTTGATATTTTCTTTCAAACTGTTTAATTTGCACAAAGCTTCTTGGTAACCCTAGATTTTAAAAGGTGCTATGAATATGAAACTTTAGCCTTTCTAACATTGACAAATCTCTTGGTTTTTGCAATGTTTCATTGTTATTTTTTAACAGGAAGGTTAGAAAATTACCACTATTTTATTGTAGGATAGGATGGCACAAGCAGTGCCATGAATTTTGTTGAATAACAGAGGGTGCTGAATGTTTACTTTATTTCCGGTGCACCGTTGCTTACAATAGGGAATGTGAATTGTGCGAATGTGACTTGACCTTGACCATTCCTTTCATTTTCTGCACAGGAAATTGTTCATACTAATTGAAATTGAAAAAAAAGGCATTTCATTTGTAATCAACTATAACTAATAGTCATACAATGGTAAGCAGAATCAATCAGATTTTTCATAAATACTTTTTTACTTACATCACGGTCTGCATCAGTTGCTACCACTGTTGTCACAGGATCAATGTCACTTGGAGTAAATGTTTCAGGTACAACTGTAGTATAAGTTTCAGGATTAATAAATACTGGAGTGAAGGTATTACGATACACATTCACTGTCAGTGTAGCAATTGAATTTGATCTTTTTGGGTTCTCATGGTCATCTTCGACGGCTATTTTTAGCTGTAAAGAGAAAGGCATAGTCACAGTTACAAAGGTAAGAATTCAATAAATCCTATCGCTGACTAGCCCTAATGACCCTCCTATTTGGAAACAAATCTTTCATTTTTTAACATAAAAAAAAAAGAAAAAAAAGGTTCTATGCTTGATGTTTTCCAAACTTTTCACACTAAAAATGTAATCAATCTCATTTCACTACCTTATTAAATTTAAACAAATACAAAATAGGTCAAAACTACTTTGCAAGGTGCAAGAACAAAACAAATACAAAATTTTAGAACCAAAACTATTACAAGCATTGATTAAGTTGGCTTGTACTACATTTTGACTTTAAACAGTAAATTATTCTTTTTTAGCTCTCTGTACAAAAAAAAACAATTACCATGGACAAAATTATCCAGTTTTTTTTTCAATGTCTTCACAAAATATTGAAGTGTGAGTGGAAATCTCAAGCAGATAGAACTAGAAGGTTTTGGGGTTTTTTTTATGGGGGCATTATTTTCACTGTGTGGAAATTTGGCTTTGGCAAAATTTTGACCTTTGTTTACTTTTTTTTTGTTTACTGGTAGTTTTTAGGCGATACCACACAGTCATAAAGGAGCCTAGGGGAAGGTGAGAGGATAGAATTGGGTAAAAAAGATAATGTCACACAACAAATAGCATAGAGTCAATTGATAATAAAAGATAAATATCATCCCTCAAAATTAATATTAGCACCACAGAGATATGATTTACAATGACAAAAAATATCACCTCTCCAAAAAAAAAAAAAAAAAGTGTTATGAGTATGTAATGGAGAGACATGCTCCATCCATTCACTGCACACTTGAACCTGAGTTTCATTTCTACCTATCATAGGGTCGTTGCTATGTTATGATATACCTATGATCCTTTGTGCTCACCTCTCAGTTAAGACAGGAGCAGTGAGTGCATGCTATCAAATTTGTTGAGATTCCAAAGAGATTGGTGGACAACTCACAGACATGTCAGTTTGAAAGTTATTTTCTGGAGGGGCTAGTAAGGAATCGATTGAATTAACCTTGGTTTAGTGTTAGAAACTAGCTTTAGTTGTGGTTTGTAAATGGAACTAGGCCCAAGCTGTTTTTTGCCCTGTTTAAATATGAGTTTGTCTTTGAAAAGTGTTGTTATAGTGGATCTTATCTGGAATGTTGTACCTTGTTTGTAAGTATTTTGATTGTTAGTCTAGAGAGCAAATTAAAACTTGGTTTCACCCGTTTAATTCCAACAGGGGTGTCCCAAGAACCAGATCAAATAACCCAAAATCTTCCTTACCTCTTGTCCCCTCCCCTTTGACTTGTAAACTGTATTGACCTAAAACATGGCTGTACTAAAAATAAAAATCAATATATAAAGTTGCATTACTATCAAAGAGAAAGCCAGTCTCTCTGTATAATTTTGAGGGAATTTCCTTGATTAATCCAAACCTCCTTTGGAGCTTTAGTTTATAAGAGACCATCCAAATTTAAAAACTTTCACGCCTAGAAGAATTTATTATTTATTAGGAATTTTCTTTTAAGAATGATTATCTTTTGTCAAGTAACAAATAACTGGATCAGCTCCCGCCTTTGTCCCGATTGGAGTATTAAATATTAGAATGCCTATCGTGCAAGATCATAGAACTAAAGCCCTTTTTGGAAAGTCTACACTCCCCCCCCCCCATTCCTTTTTTATCTGTTGGAGAAAAACACCAACCTGTTGTGTTATAGAGTGTGCCCACCTTTTCATTGCTGGATAGTAGAAAAGCTACAGGACAATGCTTACATAGTTTCATTGTTATTCTAAGACATTTCTCTCATAGCATGTCTGAGAATAGAGTTAATGGGATTTAATAATAGAAACTTGATCATGCATTCATATCTGAGTCGCATGATAGCATAATGGTCAAGGAAGAACAAGGATCTTTACACCCACTTTTGGTATATAAAAACTCAAAATGCTAACTTGTGACCGAATTTGGTACCAAAAGGCATGAAATGGGGAATGACCACTGAAACCAAAAAAAGACACCAAAAAAAAGTAAATAAAACTAGGACTCATGACAGAAAGGAAGGTAGGAAAAGTAAGAAAATGAGCTTCAGGGTAAAAGAAAAGAAACTAGATGAGCTTACTGGGGACACCAACCTGAATTCCCAAGGGGATAAAGCAGATTATTTTGACTTAAGAAATGAAATAAATTCATAGTTAAAAATCTGCCAGAGCCAAATTTCCGCATGACGAAGTCCATGTATCCATTTGTAATTTAGAGAAGAGAAATTTGAGTTGAGATTTTTTTATCCTTAACAATTACTTTGTTGCCAATATTCTTGCCAAAAGGAAGTTGGAAACTATTATCTGCAGACACACCTTGCCTTTGATATCAATGGCAGAATTTGTATTTCTCAATCATGTTTTGTGAAATTCCACAAGGTTTTATAAACAAATTTCTAAGCATCCAAGACACAGTTTAATCCACACTGGATACATATTTTTAAAAATTTGACTCACAATGTACTGAGTATTATCCTGATCAACATCTTGCAACAACGTTGACTTAACAGAGATTGCTCCACTGTCACGGTTCAATTGGAAGTATGTATCAGCTTTTCCTTCTCCGAGCAAGATGAATTGAGGGTTGTGCTGTATACAAAAATTATAACTTTGTCATTTCAAGTTGATATTCACTATAGAGGGTTTTATCATTCATATAAAAAATACACAAAGGTGCCATTTGTTATTGAATTATCTCTTATTTGAAAAGTTGAATTTGGAATGTAAATAGCTGAAGATATATTAAGCAAACTAAAAAACACCAGAAATAATGACATCCATTAAAATTTAAAAGAAATAAAAATTAGCATTTGAATTTTGATCTGGGACATTAAACCCTGATTGCAAAGAGTGTATAGAGTTGCTCTTGCAATCTGCTAAAATGATAAAAAGCCCAGCTAACTTCAAAAAGATTTTACATTATTGGAATATTGAGTCTTTGCAAAGTTCCTTTGAAAGCAAAGATAGAGAGAACAAATGGAAATTAAATTTCCTCTTTTCACTCCACCCACCCCATCTTGGTCAAATGCTCTTATGGTGTAGATCACATCAATAAAATTTTGAGTTTCCAAAATTTCTCTCGAATCTTCAAAGCTCGGAGCAGTGGGCAATGTAATAACTGGGGCAAACAAATTACTATCCACTGTGACCACGATCAAAGTGTAAATGTCTCTTGGTGGGGAGCCCCCATCCTCTGCCTTTGCAAGTATCTAATGAAGGAGAAAAAAATTGACATACATTGGTATACAAAATAACAATTAAGATAAGAAACTTGACATTTCTATGTCTACCAATGTAGAAAAGATTGTATTTAGAAAAACAGAACTTGCTGGATAATTGTTTGTTTGTTTGTTTGTTTGTTTATTGAAGGTTTTAGGGCCCCGTGACACATGAGGGTCATAGAGGAGCCCAGAGGAAAGTAAGATGAAAGAATTAGTTAAAAGAGGGAACAGATCAAACCA
>JBCIKM010351388.1:0-11178 GCA_039654465.1 Melibe viridis
TCTCTCTCTCTCTCTCTCTCTCTCTCTCTCTCTCTCTCTCTCTCTCTCTCTCTCTCTCTCTTTCTCTCTCTCTTTCATTTTCTTCCCCTTTCTTCTCCCTTTTTTTCTCTCTCCCCCTCTCTTTACCCATCTTTTTCTATATCTAATGTTGTGAATGGTACATTGCAATCCAAGCTGTATGGAAGCCTTTCTGTATCTCACCCTGCAGGAGGAATGATGTCCATTTTCCTGATGGGTGTCTTCGACCCTGCCACACAGCGCTGGGTGACAGTCTCCAAGTGTGGAAACGGCTTTGACGATAAGACTCTGGAAAACTTGAACAATGATCTGGATATGATTAAAATTAGCAAAGATATGTCCAAGGTATCATTGGTTTTTGTTTTTTAGTTTGTTTGTTTGGTTTTTGTTTGGTTTTTTTTTGGTTTTGTTTGTTTTGTTTGGTTTTTGTCGTGGTGTTTTTGTTTGTTTCTTTTGTTTTTTCATGTTTTTTAGGGGATGGGTGTGCATTTATTTCAGTTAGGAAATTGTTTCTTTTGGGTTTTTTTTAGGTGAAAGGGGGGGGGGGGGTGTTTATTTCAGATTGAAAAGATTGAAATAACCTAGGAACTCTTTTATTCAAGCTCATATTCATAATTGATTGTTGCCACAATCAGATGTTTGTCAATTTTAATGTTTTTACTTTACTCTTTTCTGCTTGATTACTTAATTGTACTGTACTTTTACAAATTTCTTTTACTTTACATTTCTTTCTTTCTTTACTTTACTCTGCTTTTCTTTACTGTTCTCATTCTTCTATTACCCTCCTAATCCCTCACCTTTTTTTTTACTTTTCTCCTTTCTTTTTATTATTTTCATTTCAATTAAAAAAAAACTCTCTACGTTCAAAGACTTGTAGACCGGGTTTGTTTTTTCCAGGTCCCAAAATGGTTAAACGTCAACAAGTCTTTGGTCCCTGATTTTGTGGCCAGAGATCCAAAGAAGTCCCCTGTGTGGGAGATAATTGGAGCAGAGTTCAGCAAGGCAGAGATACATACTGCAGGCGGCATCTCTATCCGATTTCCTCGGGTGCAGAAAATTAGGGATGACAAAACATGGAAAGAAGCAACAGATCTACCAAGATTGAAGGTGAACTTGTGCAAAGGCATTCTACATTGTAAAGCACCATGAATGCATATCAGTCATTCATAATGGACACATACTTCCACCACCTTGTAAAGCACCATGAATGCATATCAGTATTTGTAATGGACACATACTTCCACCACCTTGTAAAGCGCAATGAATGCATATCAGTCATTTGTAATAAACACATAATTCCACAACCTTGTAAAGAGCCATGAATGCATATCAGTCATTCGTAATGAAAACATAATTCTACAATCTTGTAAAGTGCTTTGAATGCATATCAGTTATTCGTAATGAACACATAATTCTACAATCTTGCAAAGTGCTTTGAATGCATATCAGTCATTCGTAATGAACACATAATTCCACAATCTTGTAAAGTGCTTTGAATGCATATCAGTCATTTGTAATGAACACATAATTCTACAATCTTGTAAAGTGCTTTGAATGCATGTCAGTCATTCACAATGAGTACATACTTCCACCACCTTGTAAAGTAATTGAAATTTGTCATACTGCAGAAAGAGAGCTCTGGGTTAGGCCCTCAGAAGCCGAAATACCAAACAAAACCGAAGTATCAGGGGTTTGATTCCTCCCAATGCCAGCATCTAAATTATAAAAATAAAGGCAACAGGAAGGTATTTAGGAGTCATGACCTAGATGTGGCCCCTTAGAGTGTCAGGAATTATGGGCTGAAATACTTGTCTGAGTGGGGTTTCATCTCTTACGACTTTCTGTTGTTGCTCACAATTTTTGTTTTTCTGCGTCTATCAGCACCTGAGGGACTCTTCGCCACCCACCTCTCTTCCCAAACCATCTTCTTGTGGCTGGTATTGTTCAGGATGGCAGGCCCTGGTGTAGAAGAACTTGGTTTTTTAGACCTTGGGGGTGTCATCAGTGCTGTTTATTTTAATCCTTACTCATCTACTTTCCAATCTCTGTACGTCTTTTATAAGTTTTGAACAGGAACTTACTAAAGACAATACTATAAGGTTGTGAAGTTTGATATCAGAAATGGAATTTCATGATTGAATCTAGTGGAATTATTTTATTTTGCTGTCCTGATCACTTTAAAATTGTCACTGCCTTTTACTGAAGAAAATTTTGCAAGATGATTGTTGGCGCCTTCTGAAAAAAAATAGCCCACGCTGTAACCAATCATAAGTTTGCTGTCATTTTTTTAAGTTTGTTACCTCAATAATAGAAGTAGTTAATAAAAGCAGGTGCAAGTATGTTGGTCATGCTATAAGAAATAAAAACGCCGACCTCATGGTCACTGTATTGTAAAGAAAAGTAGAAAAGGAGACAAGAAGGCGAGGCAAACCACGGAAGACGTATGAGGAGAACATCAGGAGGGCTGGTGACATGTATGAGGAGAACATCAGGAGGGCTGGTGACATGAAATTGCAAGAAATGGTACACGCTGGAGACAGGATAGGAGGAGATGGAGGCAAACTGTGAGGATGAGTGACATGGTTGTCAGTGTTGATGCTGATTGAGCTGACAGGTGACCATAGTAAAGGTAGTATTCATATTCAGTAGTCGCATCGGACCCTTAATTTGAACTCCAATATAACTCCTGTTGTTTTCTAACAGTGGAGTATCAATCCTTGAAGCACCAATTTTGAATAACTTCATGAATTGAATTAATGGAGACGAGCATTTTGTTGTAATCAATGTCACATGTGAAATATTTAATACTCCACAG
Organism: Melibe viridis; assembly: GCA_039654465.1. Taxonomy (NCBI): domain Eukaryota; kingdom Metazoa; phylum Mollusca; class Gastropoda; order Nudibranchia; family Dendronotidae; genus Melibe; species Melibe viridis. Next base: position 2,834 of record JBCIKM010351388.1, read on the forward strand.
GTTTTGTTTGAGGAGTCAAAAGAAAAGTCTGATATGAGTGTAATGAAAGCTCTTGGAGGGAAAGCCAAGGAAAATGATGAGAATGGTAACAGTGATGGCACCGAAGTTATGAGTGATGATGATGATGATGATGATGGTAATGATCTTGATGATGAAAACAGAAACACTGGCAGCTCATCTAATGCCACCAATTACAGGAACAGCAAGCCTGGTCCTTCTAGAGAATCGACGCCTTCAAAGCCAAGGAAGAGAGCCTCAAGTAACGATGACTGCACCACTCCCAGCAAAAAGGTACTGACTCACTTCTCTGGCCTTTGATTCAATATTAATATGATTTTGCTTACCAGATTATGTTAAAGAACTGTAAGATTTTTTCATGATGAAGGAAATCAATTTGCACATTGAAACTTCAAATTGAGAGCTTAGCTAAATTAACTACTTGGTTATGAGATTTAGAGATCTCATTAGTAAATTTCTTGTGTACAGTCTCTGGTAATAGGCCCCCATAGAGCAGGCTGTGAGTATGGGGTTCCACGCTGTACCTCAATCTTCTCTTCATCTAGGATGACCTCTCTATTTATTCCCCCAAACTGGTCTTGCTGTTTATAAGTTAGTCATCTTTAAGACTTAACCTTCATGCTTCTTTTATTGCATCTGTTTATTCTGCCTGCCCATAGTATCCTAAGTAATTGTATCTGTTGATTAAGTAGGTCTTTTCTACTTATTTTCAAGAAAACCATTAACTTCTCACAAATGATTACATGAGCTATCTAGGTGGAAAAAAAGACTTGATATCATTGATTTTTTAAGAATGTTTTTAATGATGTTCCATTGATTTCTTCCATGACAGGGCCTGCCAAGTGTTTTCCACAACTGCCGAATTGTCATTCCCTCCTGCCTGGACGCATTCAAAGAGCTCAAGCGTTACGTTGTTGCCTTTGATGGGGACGTCCTCCATGAGTTCGAGTCCAACAATGCCACTCACATCATTGTGACTTCATCATCATCTTCACATGTAAGTCAAAGATCTATTTAGTCGTAAGCTTTGTGGATGTCATTTGATAGCATAATATTTGTGATATGAACAACATTGCAGCATGAAACTATTGATGGTTAGCATTTTTTTCTCACCATAAGCACAAGAAACTTTACACTTGCCAATAGACATCTACATTGATTTAGGTCACTTGATCTAGAGACATGAATTTCCAACAATAGATTTGAGAACTTTCTGATAATGAAGTAACTTTATTCTTAACTCTGTCCATGCCGAGGGTTTTTCCCCTTTGCACTGTGGTTGTTTTTTTTTTTAATGTGCTAAGACTCCAATGATACCCTATGAAAAATGTACCTTGCATTGGATGATATTATATAGCATTTTAAAGAGCAAGAAATGGACTATCTTGTCAGTGTAATTGGAAGTAGAGGTTTGGGAAAATTGAAGTATTTTCAAAGTGTGATAGGTATGTTAAAGAAAAAAAAAAGGTGCACTTTTTTTTCTAACATAACACTTGTCAAACTCACCAATAGATTTTCGATATCCATATAGCAAAATACTTTCAGCCTTGGAAACCCATTAGAAATTTGTTTATGGACACATACCAAATTCCAGAAAAATTAACAATTAGGAACAAAATTTTGATCACATATGTGAGGTGAGGTAGGTGTCGGAACTGTCGATTAAATTGAGGAAATGGAAGCAGAGTATATAAAAGTTGAATCTGCACAGCTTTCATCACCAGAACTGTCTAAAATTGCTTTCCCCTCGGAATAATCATTATTGATTTGACCAGAAACCCAATCACAAGGCTAAATTTAATAAATAACATCTATCTGTACATTGCAAACTAGGCACAACCTAATCATCGGCAGCCATTTTGTAGCTTTTAATAGCAATGAATAGGACACCTTATGAAACTCGACCTACTTTTCTCATTTGAACTACTGATATTTCTTAATGTGGTATAAGATGCTTTCAAAACAAAAAATGCCAAGACACTCTTCTTTGTGAAGATACAAAAGTTACTTTTATTTAGTTACTCTTAATACTGTGAGCTTCGATAAAATGCAATATACCTGTATGATGCATTGTGGGTCAGTTCATGTGCAGCTGATATTGTATTAGTGCAATGTGCGTCAGTTAGCATGGATAGAGTTAAAGAGCAGATGGGAAAAAAAAGTTTATTTTACCATAAGTATGTACAAGAATACGCCCAGCGGTAAATTGGCTCATTGGTCTCTCTTAATGAGCAGATACCACCAAAAGCAAGAGCAACTATTGTGTAGCTTAAGATTGAGTAATACCCCTAATATATTGCTCATTATGCCATGCAAGATTAGGCATGGTGGACTGATCATCTGCCTGTCTTCATTTAATGTGATCCAGAGGTTTTCCTAGCTCATGGGCGATGGGTCCTGACACTGCTAAGGCGGTATGAAGGGATATGAATACGAAAACAATAGTGTATTAGAAGTAGAGCAAATTCACGTTTGGTTGGACAGTTTTTGTTTTCTAATAAGGTTTCTGTATTTCTTTTTTTTTTTTTTTTTTTATTTCAGTTGCTAAAAAATTGTTTTTTTGTTTTGTTTTTTTTTTCTTTCCAAACCATCAGGTATAATTGTATAATATAGTATAATTTCATAATGTAGCATTTCTATTTTGATTTTAAAGTACTTGAGCAGTGACGAGATTGTTTTTTAGAAAGAAAAAAAAAATTGTTCAGAGCTGATACAAGAAAATTTGGCATTGATACAGTGATGAAAAGTTTCGTCATGACTTATCTCTCTGTTCTCTCTGTCCCCAGAAATCCAGCAAGGCAGCAAAAGTGAAAGAAGAGTGGTTGTGGGCGTGTATTAAAAAGAAGAAACTTGTCTCAGTTACTCCTTTCTTAGCTTAGTGTGCAATAGTGAAATGCCTTTTTTAAACCATTATTATTATTATTATTGTTTGAAGAATGAATAAATCAGTAAAGGGTATGTGTTACTCCATGTTATGCAAAAGTCTTTTATATCACTCATCTCTCAAGGGAATGGCACAGATCTTTGTCTTTGACTATAATTGGGACAACTAAAAATTGTCTTTTTGTATGGAGAACTGTTGCTATTGTAACAAATTCTATTGGCAGGGAAGGTTTCTTAAGACAACTAATAATGTCTTTTTATCTGGCATAACATTTGGCATTGTGACCAATTCCATGTGCAGGGGCTTACTCGTCTTTTTTTTTTATGCTAAGTTAATTAGTATAAATGTATAAGCAAATAGCAGCAAAAAGACATTGAATACGCTCAGAGAAAATACCTCATCCTCACCAATGGCAGTCTTTAATCAAGTTATATATATATATATATATATATCTTTGTATCTGATCAAAATGTAGTGTAAGTAGTAAAGAAAACTATGTCAAAATCTTTGAAAAGCTTGGTGGTCATTATTCATCCATAAATGAATTATTGAACTTGTGAAGAAAATAAAAATGGAAATTCAAAGGAAAATTCAGTTTTTGCTCATTTATATCGGTAAAATTGAACAAAAATGGAAATTCTTCTCATTGTTGCATAGGAAAGGGATATAATGATTGCTTATTTTTTAACTTTAAAGTTGTAAAGAGCAGGTGCTGTTCCACCCAAAGAAAAAAACAACTTTTTTTCTAAATGAATTTTTTTTATATCTGGACAAATTGTGTTCAAATTATGGATATCTTAATTGAAAATAAATTTTCGTGCAATTCAGTGGTGGCCAGATAGGTGTTTTAAATACTAAAAAACATGCAGTTTTCATCAACTTTCCTCAATCATCATTTTAAAATCTTATCAGTACAACTTCTGAAACATCACAAATTTGTGTGTTTATGAGCAATAATTCGATGTAGTTTAATTTTTAGAATAACAATTTTAACCAAAAAAAAACTATTGTAATATTGCTGATATATTGCACCTCTTAGTGCGTAAAGTGCAAATGCAAAGAAAAAATCAGGTGAAAAACTGAGTGTATATTGTTCAAATTTAGAACTTAACTGAAACACAATGACTAAGAGCTACATGCAAACTTTCAAAACATATCATTGGTGGACATGAAAGCTTTTTAAAAAGAAAAAATGCTGGTTTTGTTTGGTGGAATGGACTGTACTTCCTTTTTATCCACGCATAAGGCTTGTATGTTTGCCATTATTTGTTTTCAAGTGAACATTTTAGAAGCTGCAACTCCTACTGCCGAGGATCACAATATATAATTCAGAGCTAAATTAAAATTGTTGTCAAAAAACGATGATTGTCAGCACATTATAAATGCAATGGTGTGTTGGCTAGCGATGATGGGCTGAAGATAATACATACTGAGATTGTTCTAAATCAGTAGATCAGAGTTAAATTTTCATCATTGCAATTTTGTTTTGGTTTCTTCTTCATCAATATTAAGTTCATTAAACAATCAGAGTTCCTTGAACTTAAAAGAATCATCAAAGTCACTCTCTTGTATGGATCATTCTTTATGTTATTCTGTTTTGCATGTTTTATGAAAGATGTCTGTTCTCAGGAGTGCTGCTTTCTTTAATGGTGTCAAAGATTTTGATTTGTTGGGAAAAGGTCATAGAGTGTGCAGTTTGGGGGCTCTGTACTTTTACTTGAAGGGAGCATGTGGCTGAGAGGTACAGTACTTTCCTCTCAAGTGACAGGTCCCGGGTTCGAGTCTTATCAAAGGCAAAAATTTGTCCGATCAATTTCTAGTTGGTTGTCACTCCCTGGTTACATAGAGGTAGAGGCACCTCTCAAACTGGGAAAAAAGAAAAGCTGCGAGTTGTAGTCCCATGAAAAGCAACAATGATGTAGCCTTTTTTCTGGTCAGAAGCCACTCCCTGGTCCTTAGTAGGTGGGATCAAGCACTGAAACTATCGTCCTACTTTTTTCTCTTTTTTTGTGATGTCCTGTTTTTCATTGTCTTGTTTGCAACTCAATTGTCTTCCCTTACTTCCTACCTTTTGATACATAACTGCAGGGTCACAAGTTAACCACACTGCATACTTTGGTACACAAAAGGGGGGGGGGGGGTTAAGGATCCTTGGTCTTGCTTTCTGCTATCAGAAGTTTTGGCCATTGTTTTTTGTAAGGAGAGATGACATTTTTTGTTGTTGTAAAAAATCTGTTTTGTGTCAAAATGTGTTTTTTGAGGTGATATTTTTTTCAGTGTAAATCATCTCTCTGCTGTTTGTGGTTTGATCTGTTCCCTCTTTGAACTTATTCTACCATCTTACTTTATCCTGGGATCCTCTATGACCTGTATGTGTTATGGGGTCCTAAAACCAGCAAGAAACAATGGCAGTTGCAAATCAAAAAGAGTAAGCCGAGACGCCACTGTTGGGGCAGAATTCGAAATAGATTCCTACAAATTGTTTCACCTTGACTTTGTGCTAGGCGTTTGCTTACTAGCGGCTTTGCAAGGTGTTCTAACAATGGCATAATCACCAACTGGCACTAAGAGCTTGTTGTCCTGATGAAGTTAACCGGCTGTGATACAAGTGCTATCTATACGACTTATAACTTATGTTTCTTTTCTTTTATACTGAGAAGTTACCATCTAAGCTTTTTCCCCTTGTCTTTTGTGTCCTCCTTTTCTTTGTTATTCTATTTTTATTTTATTTTTATTTAGTTTTTTTGTTTTTTTTGTCTTGTTTTGGTTTTAGTGGTCACCCCTATTTCATGTCTTTAGGTAAATTTCTCCCGGATCACAAGTACTAAGAGTACTTACTCGTAAGTACACAAAGGGAAGATCCAAGGTCTTCCTTAATTGTTAGATGTGGCAGCCGTTATTTATTATTGTTAGGAGAGATGATATTGTTTATCACTAAATCATCTTTCTATTGCATTAATGTTTATTTTGAGTTATTATTATTATAATTTGATTAGTGTATATCATCATCTCTCTTCTTTTTTTGGTTTGACCTGTCGACTCCTGTAAATCTTTTATCATACTTTCCTCTTTGGCCCTCTATAACCCTCGTAGATTGCGCCACTCTAAAACTGCCCAAAAAGGCTGGCAAAGAAACGCCTTCATCAAAGACAATTGGCCTACATTATTAACATATTCTCAGAGATTTTTTGTTTGGTGGTTTTTTTCTTTATTGGGTTTTTTTTTTGTTTGATTTTTGTTTGTTTTGTTTGTTTGGGGGGGGGGGGGGCTGTTTCGGCTTTTGTTTGTTGTTTTGGAGGGGGTTTTCTTTGTTGTTGGGGGGGGGGATGTTTGTTTACCTGTTTTGGTTTTAGATTTTGGAGACGGTTACAATTCCAAATTGCTGTAATAAAGAATGAATCGTTTCCATTGTTTTGTGTGTTTAGTGTAGTCAGTCGTCCACTGAACCGCCCTGAAAGAGACAGGATGGTCGAGGAAGCTGTAGGTTTATTTAGTCAAGCTGTGGGTAAAGGGAGTCAACTCACGACTGTCGTGTAACTTCTGAGTTATTGATATTGAATTATTTCCCTTGCACCACTGACAGCGAAGAAAGGCGTTAAATTGAAACACATAGGTGTGGCTCGGTGCGGTTTCCAGACTGATCGCAATAACAGCATGAGGAAGCAAACTTTTTTTCTTTTTCTTTTTTTTTTTCTTTTTGTTTTGCTTAAAAATGTGTTATTAGGGCATGGTGGCATTGCTTGTTCTTTTCAGCCCAGCCATGAGATGAACCGAGCCTTAAGTCTCCTCTCCATACAGCGTCCATCCAGGGGCTCAATGGCAGGGAGCCAACCCGGAGGTCGTATGTTCGAAGCCCATACACTATGAAATTTGTTGGTTAGTTTTTGCTTTTTGTTCTGGTCAATAGCCGCTCCCTGGTTTTACCACTCCTGTTGCAAAACCTAAAGAACCACGTGTACCTACTGTTTGAAGTTATATAATATATTATATATTTATATATATATATATAAAGAAGAAAGCCGCAATACCAATGTTCCAGCATCGCTCAGAATTGATTCCTACCTTAAAATGTTTGATTGTCTTAATATCATGAAGTTTTGAGGGGAAAGAAACATTTTCTGAAAGGGTAAAATAAAATGAAGAATAGAATTATGATGTCATCGAATTGAATTAGTAAAGGAAACACTTCTATACCCCACGCTGATATAGGTGTGAAACACAGAAGAGCAGTCTCAAAAAATCGTCCGTGTTTCACACCTATATTTCCGGAGAAACTATGTTCTCGTTGTTGTTATTTCCTTTTCGTTGTATGGGCACCGCCCACTTGTGTGCCAAAGAAATGTTTAAATAATTTAAATTGTCTCAATGATCAGACAACCCCAATAGTGTAATGGTTAGCATGCTGGACCGGCAATCCAGAGATCCGTGGTTCGAGTCCCGGCCGTGGAGGTCGATCTTTTTAGACGATTTATTTTCTTTAATTTCTTTATTTAATTACCTTTCTCTTGGCTTAGTCTTGTCTTCCTCTTGACCCCGTCCTCATACAACAAGTTTCACTCCAAAATATCACTAGTTCATGAAAAAGAGCGTGGATAGAGAGGGCACGGAGAGAAAGAGAGAGAGAGAGAGCAATGTGGAGAAGAGGGGTGGCAGGGGAGGTGGTGTTGATAGATAGATTGGAGGTTAACGGATGTGGAGAAGGAATTTGGGGAAGGGGGGGGGGGGGGGGTTAGGGGGAAGACAAGGGGAGAAATTGAACTGATTGTTCTCCACATTTGGAGACGAGATATTGTTTAAGATTACACCCAGAACGTCATTTCAGGACATACGACCCTTAAGCCAAGTCATTAGCATTAGGGTAAGTAACTATTACTATTAGGTATACCTATAGCCTTTTCTTATTAACCGTAAACACATTGTACAACTCTTGACAAGAACCTTATGTCTCACTTTTCTTCCTTGTAGCTATGTTGGTAAGATGTTCGACACACAGACCGAAGGGTGTAGGGTTCGAGCCCTACCTACCTACCTCGTTTGACTCGAGAGACTAACCGGGGACCGTTAATCCCGGTCTCTCGTCACACCTGAAACCCGTGTGTCCATCCAGTCTTTGTAGGACTTAGTGAAATTGTGGATCATTTCATAACCGCCATCGAGCCTCGTCACCTCGCAGTCTAGGACCAAATGGTCGGTCGTCTGGACTTCCTTTTGACAGTGAGGACAGAGAGGTTCCAGCCCTGGTTATAATAGTTTGCGACGGACAGCTTTTGGGTGATTCCTGTTGGCACTGAGTGTCAGCTCGATGAATAATCTATTATTCCCTTCACGGGTGCCTAGGCCTCGGCACTTTCGTGTTCACAAATGGGCGGGTGGGGGGGGGGGGGGGGGGGGGGGGGGGGGGGGGGGGGGGGGGGGGGGGGGGGGGGGGGGGGGGGGGGGGGGG
>JBCIKM010351606.1:0-11176 GCA_039654465.1 Melibe viridis
ACCCCCTTTGTGTACAAAAGTACTCAGTACATTTAACTTGTGACCCTGCAGTCATGTACTAAAAGGCATGAAATAAGAGATGACCACTGTAACTTAAACAAGACAACAAAAACTGGACTCAACTCAGGATAGAAAGGAGTAGGGGAAAAAGTAAGACAAACAGCTTCAGTATAAAGAAAAGAAACAGATGTAGAAGAGGTACCAAGGACGCCTCCAACCTCAATTCCTCAGTGGACAGACCACCCTTTTCACAGAGAGATGATTTACAATGACAAAAAACATCATCTCTCCAAAGAAAAATAAGTAATGGCCATCATTCATAACAGCATAATGGTACAGGAAGATCCAGGATCTTTAAACCCCTTTGTGCACAAAAGTACTCAGTATTTAACTTGTGACCCTGCAGTCATGAAACAAAAGGCATGAAATAAGGGATAACCACTGAGTCACAAACAAAAGAACAAAAACAGGACATCACAGAAAAGGTGAAAAAATAAGATGATAGCTTCAGTGTAAAAGATAAGAAACAAAAGCTGAAGTGTCCACCAGGAAATGAAGAGAAGAGGAGCTGGCATTGGAAATAGATGAAAATGAACAGAATATAGTATAGACAGTGCCGATGTGAGTCAAAGCCATAGAGAAAAAGGAAAAAAAACAGAAAGAGGTCGGAGGAGGGAATCAAACCCAGGGCCTGCCACGGCAGTGTTTGTTTGTTTATGTTCAATCGGAGTGAATCGTTCCTGGTTTTTTTCAGCAGAAGTCACTGTCAGTGACACGGGTTTATTGTTGAGCTTGAAACTACTTTTTAGGGTGGCGGATGGCTCAGTTGGTAGGCCCGCTGTTCTGGCAGTGGCCAGGCGAATCGGAGCATTAATATACCCACAGTCATCACAACTCTTAAAGTGCTTTATAATACCATCTCCCTGGGAGACAGCGAACATTTTACACATGACAAAAAGACTTACAATTTTTCAAACCAATACACAGTTGTCTACATCCAGGGGACCTCTAAGCTTTAAGTAAATCTCTGATAGGATGTGGTAAGTGTGCACAACGGGCACAACATCAACAATAAACCTGCAGTTATACATTAGGCAATGGAGCTCAGCACTCATTTCATGCATCACCTGTTCACACACTAGCCATTATAATTGTTGAATGGCATTCACAGTTAGGGAATCATGTTCATCACTGAGCTATCCACACAACTAGATAATATAAGCTTAAATGAATGCTTGTTTATACTTCTTAAAAAAATTAAAGAGAATTTTAAAAAATAGCACAAAAATAAGCAAATCCTGTGAAAAAGGACTTATCACTTGTTTTGGATTCCCAGATCACCACGCTTGTTAATTTCTGGGAAACACAGAATCCTTGACTAGATTATTAATACTAAGGCACCAAAAAGGGGAAACCAGGAATAAATGTCGAAGAAAATTGCTCCTGAATTAGTGGTCTTTACAGTAGGCAATGATCAAGAGGTAATTTTTAGTAGATGGAATGCTGGAGTATATAGATGTCATGGCAGAGGCATCAGTCTGCTAAAAAAAAAAACAACAAAAAAACATTGGTCTTTCAAAGACGACATACATTCACTGACAAAACAATTGTTAGATGTAATAGGCTCCTCCATTGGCAGGGTCTGTCGCAAATAAGGACGTCTGCACTTTGGCTGCCTTTTTGGGGTCTGGAACGTAGTAGCTGCCTTTGACTCCTTCCAGAAGCTTCTGAGCGTCATCTGATGGAACCAGAGACACCACACAGCCTCCCCAGCCTGCCCCAGTCATTCTTGACCCAATGGCCCCATGTTGCCTACATACAGAGAGAGTAAGAGGAGAGGAGGGAAAGTTTTTTAAGCAAAATTGTGCATCAGAACTGTAGCTTCGTGGTGAAATCCTGAAGACTAATTGAAGTAAGTAGTGGAAGGCATCAAATTTGCAAAACAAAACCCCTAAAGAATGTGTTGTCCTGATAAAATATTGGCATAACTTTTGATCATTAAGATTTTAAGTATTTTCTGTGCTCCAAAACTCAGTCAATAAACTCTTAATTACCTAGGTAAGAGTATCATCTATGACAAAAAATGGCAATCTGTAGACTTGTCTACTGTGTAGGCAAAGTAGAAGACATCAGCCATGAGAGAATTTTATACACTAAGCTTTATGGAGACACTGTAGATGTGCGGGGGAACAAGGACTTCTTTCTTTACATGGACATAAAAACATTAAAAGAAACAAAAGTAGAGAAGAAGATATTTAATGTTACGATGTCAGTGTTTTGCTTTAGCTAATTATACTGGTACTTACAGAACCAAGGAGGAGAAAGTGAAAGGCCTGCAAGTGAAGTCAGTGGAACAAAAACACATTGCAACCAATATATTCCAACTTGTTCCATAGACAAGTTTATGCAAAATATACCATCTGATCTTTCCTATTATGACTTACTTGCAAATCTCCACCAGCCTGTCCAAATCAGGGTGACTACATTCGTACAAGTCTTTGCAGCTTGCGTGGCTCGCATTCATCAGCTGCCCCAATTGTTGAATGGCATCATCGGGCTGCTTATCACAAATCTCCTTGAAGAGCAACACTCTGTTGGCCTCACCATACACATGCATAGCCCGCTGGTAAAGCTTGAACGAATCGACTGAACAATGAAGAGATAAATTGGAGTTTCCATTGAAAACCTTATACCAATCGTGATCAAGGCTATTTATTTTCAGTTTGCTGTGATGCAAGAATCAGTGGGAGAAAACAATGGGAGATTAAGTCGATTAATCATTATAAAAAGTTATATAGATTCAAGTGATGAGTTCTCATTATTGTATACAGTATGGCGACACAAAGCATTGAAAAACATGAATTCTTTAGTCTTTTTTTCTTCTTCAAGCCTCCTACATTCTGCTTTGGTGACCACAAAAAAATAAAGATACTCAACATTAATTTCATGATTGAAAACACTCACTGCTACAAATATGCTGAATTTGTTCGACCCTTTTAAAAATAAACAGGGTGTTCTTGTGATATCTATTTTCAATATGTTTTTGTTTTTTAAATCTAATCTATCTGTTTATTAATTCCTAGGCTATTTGACCTAACTGCCTAAATGCAAACAAATTGGAAAAAAGCAATACAGATTTAATCCCATTTCCTCCTCCTCTTCATCCTCATTGTTGTCGTTGTTGTCGCCGTCGTCATTATCGTCATAATCATCACCATCATCATTGTTTACCTGTTGTAATCCCACAGCAGGGGACCGATCTACAGTTACCAAAGACATACTAAGTTGCACAAGAGACATTCACTGACACATTGCATAACACGGGTACACAACATTAAAGGTCCTTCACAGTCACCTCCACTATTTGTTTCAACATATCGGGGCAAATGGTCTCTGCTGCTTTGGCTGGTAACACATTTCACAGGTGAGCTGTGCCCTGCTCTGCAACACTCACTGTTTCACAAACCTGTAAGCGTATTTGCACTCAAACTTGTCTCCTCCAGATCCTTTGCAGTGACCTTCAAAATACTGCAGACTTCATCCTTAGAATAGGGCTCCTCATGCAGGTTCTTCTTCACCATCTCCAGCATATCATCGAGACTTACACCCAGTTTGGATTGTAGGTCACCAAGCCGTTTGATGTCTTTCCAGTTGATGTCGGGATGCGAACCTGCCAGAATCTGTAGGTGTGTGAAAGATCATAAAATATGTTCACAAATTTTTCCCTTCAAGTTTCATCAGCATAAAAACAAGCAAAAAGGAACAAAAACAACTGAGTTTCCAGCAGACAGAAGAAGCACAAGAATCAAAGTCTTAATTTCTTCATTAAATAAAGATCGTCCTGTGGTAAATTGGCTCAGTGGTCTTTCTTATTGAGCAGATACCACCAAAGGCAACAGCAACTATTGTTTGTCTCAAGATCAAGCAATACCCCTTATGTATTGCTTATTCCACAATGCAAGATTAGGCATGGTGGACTTTTCATCTGCTTGTCTTCATTTCTTGCGATCCAGAGTTTTTCGCAGCTCCTTGGAGCTGGGTCCCGACACTAAGGCTGTATGAAGGGATAAGGATAACAAACAAAACAAAAACCAAATAAAGATTATAGTAGTAAAACATGCAATCCTAAACACCACATAAAAGACAACACTATTAAAACCCACAATCAGAGACAGTAAAGAAAAAAAGTAAGTTGACGTTGTTTTCATTTAAAAAAAGGAAGCTTTGGAAACACAATGGGATCAAACTGTTAATTCTCTTTTAGAAAAGCTTGTTTCAGCATGAATTTTTGTATCGTGTGGGTTCAGCACAAGTTTTGACTTAGTTCCACTTAGTTAGAATGAACAAACATCTTCATGTGTATCAAAATAAGAACCTGAGCCGCAATCCTGCACTCCACCACTCGGATGTTGTAATGAGGTGTTGCTGCTTTGTTCATTTCTGCCAGACTGTTGCTGACAATGAACGAGGCACCAGAGGGGAGCTGAACGTCTGTGGTCTTCAAAGGGTTGAATTCTATCAACTTAGCCTTAGAGAAAGAAAAAGATATTTAATTTATTCCCTTGTTTTTCCTACCAGACTGATGGTGATAATGATAATGATCATCACAATGATGTTGATATAATGATGGTAATGGTGGGGATAGTGATAGTGATGAAGATGATAAATATGACCGTTTTTGTAATTGGAAAGTGATAGTGATGATGGCAAAAATGATTATGGCAATGCTGATATTATGATAATGATGATGGTGATGATGATAATGGTGGTAGTGATGGTGATGACGATGATGATGATCAGGATGATGATGATGATGACGATGATAAAGATAACCTTATTTGGAAGCAGCGGTTTACCTTGCCAGCTTGAGCAGTTAGACTAATAGCCTGGTCCATGCCCCCTCCTTCCGTCCCAATGTACCTCTCGCATTTAGCACAGGCAGTGGCCAAGTCATTCTATGGGAGGACATGGAGCAACAGACAGATGTAATCATAGTGGCAGTATACACAGTTGAGGGTTCCAAACAAAAATGATACATTCTAACATATTTCTCAAAGGGACATAAATTCAACACTTGGCTTCTCTGAACAACATTCAATGTCCCAATTTCATCTGTTCACTGTATTCACTCTCTTCAATTAATGCAAACAGATTTTTAAAATTCTACATAACCCACACCTAAATATGTTGCCTAAAGAGGATTTTGGTCACATTATGGATGAACAAATTTGAAAATCAACACAGAAGCTTAAACATTTATTGTTGATATGAAGCGCTATGGCCTGAGGCAGTTTGTCATTTTCACAAAGGTTACTTTGCAGGTTCTATAATGTTATGACACACAATGCCACCATTGACAAGCTCCTTGAACACATATCTTTCTTTACATCATTATGCTTTTTTATATAATACGGCATCAATTTCCTTTATAAGGTTTTATAAAAAAAAAGTTTAAAAGATTATATGAGAACACTTAAATTTGAGAGTGAGATTGAATATGAATACCTTGGACATGGGCCATGAATTTGCCCTTAGCATGGCAAGAGCCGAGCAACACACTAATGCACTTGAGCTGGAAAGCCCTGCGCTGGGTGGGATGGTTCCGTCCACTACGGCCTTGAACCCAAGTGTGATGAGGCTGCAGAAGCTTTCCTTCATCCCTTTAACACCACACAAGACATACTTGTACCATGTCGGTCGATCTTTGCTGATCCCTATCTCCATTACATCACACTCAAAGTCTCTTGATAAAGATAAAGACAAAAGCAAAAAATTCTCACATTATTATGCTTTCAGTCATTTTTAATACTTTCATTGGTTAGAGAAGTTTTGCAAATAATCTGAACAGATCATGCCATTTTTCCAAGTTTTACCCAGTCATGGAAAATTACAAAAAGTAATGCATTATTGAATTATCTCACTTTAAATCAGGGAAAGTACTACTTGATACTAAGGATATTATCTGATCACATTGTCATCAAAGTAGACAAGTGATAATCTGAACAAATGTTTGCCAAACTGCAAGTACGCCCACTTTCATCCCCTAAAAGAGGTAAAAAGTCATCATCAATCTTTTCAGGTAATCATTACTTCCTGGCAGATTTTCCACTGCTTAACAAAATTCCCAAATTATCCCCTAGCGGATGATATTGACCATTTGATGTAAAGAAATTTCCACACTTCAAAGTGTTTTTTAAGATTTCGTGCATGGTTAAAACTTTAAAAATATCCTCCACCTCCATTTAGTTTTTACAGTTACTCACCAGCTGAGAGATTCTCAAATAGTCACCAACGTTTAAAGAAAGCGATGTTGTCAAGGACTCTAATAATATTTTTTTAAACAGACAAATCAATCAGATGGGAGTGTTAAATTTAGTCTTACTTGTGTTGATCATCAGTGTTGACAAGGGTGATCTTTCCTTTCGTGTCTGGTGACACAGCCATCACTATGTCCTGTTGGATGGCCATTGGGAGCACAGCGTAGCCACAGTAATCAATATGTTCTCCTGAGAAATATTAACGTATAGGTCAATCGTTTGAACCAGCAAAAAATACATAGGCATTTTCATCCATAAGCCTAAATTGCCTTAGGAATGTGATTCTTCAATTAGTTATTTTTTTATTTTTGTTTGTTTGTGTACATACAATTTATATACTTTTTTAAATTTATTTATCTTTACCTTCAGTACCTTTTGGTGTAATGTTACAATTAATATAAAGAAAAACAAATGGTAATTCTCAAAGTTGGTTAGAAGGAAAAAAGAAACATAGATGTAAACGAGGCACATTTTATGATACTCTCTGTGTCAAACAATTTATTGTATAGAACTATAGCTTTCAAGAGGGAACAACGGTTCAAAATCTTCTGGTAAGAATAATACTGCACTACACTATCTTGTTGAACATGAAAAGAAAAATTATCATGACGTGAAGCGTAACTTTCACTAGGCCAGTGGCTGAACCCTTATGGCATTACACTGTAATCAGGATAACATTGGTTGAAGAAAAAGTTTTGGCGGCTTGCTATTCCCTTAGACGAGAAGAGATATACTCAATAGTAGCATAGGTGAATATTATTGTTTTTAATGAGCTCAGGCTTAATGAATTAGTAGTTTCATCAAAAATCACCCTGGAAATAATTGATTCAGTTATTAACTACTTGTTCTGTTATCCATATCCCTTCATACTGCCTAAGCAGTGTCAGGACCCAGCTCCAAGGAGCCGGGAAGAACTCTGGATCACAAGAAATGAAGACAGCCAGAGGATGAGTCCACCGTGTATTAACTACATAATAATACAATACATTTAATAAATGTAATGTTTTTGTATTTAAACTCACAATTAACTTCAAGCAGACATTCATTAACAAAGTTAAGATCTGATGTGTCATAAATAGCATTAGCTAGTAGTAGAGCTACACCTACTTTTGCTCTTTCAGTAGTATCAACACCTGAATATATTGATTTATGGCTACCTAGATTTTCTACTCCCTGTCTTTTTTTTCTTTGTTTCAGTTACAACTAAAATTTCTATTTTGTATTTCTTAGCTTCTCTTCACCACTAATTGCCCTAACTTTCCATGTAGCCAGGTTCATAGTCCTTGTACATCTACAGGCGTGGGTCAAGTCCGGTAAAGCAGTCCTTGAGTCGGGCATAGTCCGATTTCCCTGAACTAGAAAATTTCGGAGAAGCAGGAAGTTAACCCACTGTCCCCTTGGCAAGTGGTGGGAGTGCCACCTACACCTCTTGCCAGGCTGTCTCCATCTAGTCTGGGTCTTCATACAAAGCATGCTCATTATGGTTGAACCTATGGCATAGCCTTTAAAGTCATAAGGTCTTGCAAGCCTCTCCACCAGGAGAGGGCCAGCGCGCCAAGAAAACCTATTCACCTATAAGATTCACTCTTCCTGGGGCTCGGGCAAAAAACTCTGGATCTTCTCCGAATTTTTTCCGGAATATTTCCTTAATTTTATCCAGTCTGTGGGAAAGGAAAAGAAGTCATTATCATTTTGAAGGTAGACATTGAGAAGGTATGAAATTTCTTATAAAAAAATTAAAAGCAAAAAAACCAAAAAAAAAACAGATTATTTATCTATTCTCCTGCAGGCAGGACCTCTATTATAATCAAACTTGGATAGCATTTACAATCTTGCTGGTATCTAGAGAAGATGCTTTAGAATGAAAAAAACAAACAAACAAAAAACAAAAAAAAACAAATCTCAAACAACAAACAAAAGATTTTCTTAACTCAAGCAGCTCAAATCAGCAAGATATCAGTGTTACAAGAAGCCTGTGACCTTTTTTCAAATGGTTATGAAAAACAGCCACAAACACATTGGCTGAATCATTATTCCTGTCAAAGATATATAGGATGGTGGCTTGATGGCCCAGTTTGTAAAGTGTTGGCTTCCCATAGGTACCAAAGTAGGGTGTGGGTTCAATTCTTGCTTGCTAACACCATTGTGCTGACGGCATTGCAGCAATACACTGTGGCAGATACCTGGATTGTCCTAGTTTTCCCTTGTGACAGACCTAAGAATTCAAAACAAATTTCTCTTGTTGGAATAATAATGAGGACTTTTTTTTTTTTAATTTATATATAGTTGAATTCATATATTAATTATTGATAAAAAGCATTTACAAATTCAAGATTAAAAAAAACTAACTGCCAAATGCAAGCAACTCTACCTTTCTTTCTTGTCCTCAGGGATAGGAATTTCAGGGACGTCTTCTTCCGCCATTATGCTTTTGTTGTAACCTTTCTAAATGTGAAAGATAAGAAGTTACAAAATTTATTTCCTTTCCTTCTTGCATGAGCTCCCAACATGTCAAAGCAAAAGCAATCAAAGAGTACACTTTAAATCTCTATTTAAACTTGAAGGTACCTGTTCTCTGCTAAGCACTTAAAGACAATATATATCTAAATTGGACTCAGACACAATTAACTTCCTCCCACTCTTATTCCGCCTCCCTGCTTCAAATAAACCTTCTTTTGGTGACTCATTAATATCTTCAATTATATGCTATTTATTCTTTTCTCCCTCATCACTAATCTCTCCCCCCTCTCCCCTCGCAAACATACTTCCACTTTATCCTCTCCATGAGACTCACTCCTAACGCCTATCATCTCCTTACCTGCCCATTAACTCAAAGCACAAAGATCAATTATCCTTTACTTCTTCCTGCATTTTTCAATTCAGTTTTTTCTGTCTGGCAGAAGGGTTTTTTCGGTATGAATTGACCAAACCTTTGTCCCTGAGGGCTATTTATTTCAACACCTAGCTTTTGAAATAAAGGGATATGAAAGAATTTTGCAAAGAACAAATCTCTCTCTCTCTTACTCTCACCCCATCCCTCTCTATCCCCCCCCCTATGTCTTTCTTTCTCTCTCTCTCTCTCTTTCTTTCTCTCTCGCTCTCTCTTTGACCCCCCCCCCCCCTCGACACCCCATTTCTCTCTCTCTCTCTCTCTCTCTCTCTCTCAGGGGAATAATAGCAGGATACGCCCACAAATGTCAGTTGAGATATGCGGATGTGGGAATGCACTACCTTAGAATTTCAATCATTTGATAAAGTGTTAGACTGAAATAGAACATGAAAAGAGCAATACACGTTTCACGTAACTTACCCAAAGGGAATCAGCGAAACTTGATTTCCACAACAGTCCTGCCAACAAACCGAAACCTCAACTTGAGTTATTGACGTTCTTAAGTGACCCTGAAGATTTTTAGAGTTATGTACCTTGTAACAGCCGGGAACCTATCTCCGCGGGAACTTCAGGTTTTAGTTTTATTTTTGGTCAAATTTCAATGCCCGGGGTAAATTAATTTTTCAATTACCAACATTCCTCCTCTCTGTGGCCCCAACTCCTTCCAAGATCGTAGAACATAAAATTCACTTTTGGTCCCGACAAAACTACACCATTTTTTTTTCTTTTTCTTTTGATCTTAGGCGAGTATTATCATACAACAATTGTTTTAGACTGATACATTAAAGGCCCAAAAAAATGTTATTGGTTTTGGCCTCCACTTTCTTTTAAGGAAGCAGAGAGAGAGAGAGAGAGAGAGAGAGAGAGAGAGACAAACAGATAGACGGGCAGACAGACAGATGATTGAGGGAAAGGGAGGGGGCGGAGGAAATCAATATTGTTTTTCAACTTTCAAACAGGAGATTGATTAAAAAATGAAGGAAAAATAAACAGGACGAAGGAAAAAAAAAGGTCACTAAAAAAGCTAACAGTAAAGAGTAAGTGATTCGAAAGAATTTATATCTGCCTCTTCTTACTTAGTTTTCCGGTATTACAAGATGCCCGATGGAATTCCAAAACAAACGACAGAGACGCTAGGCCTATCTAAAAAACTTGTTAAATTCTATGGGTCTCTTTTTCGATCCACATTGACTAATAAACTAAAATAAATACTTCAATAACAAAGATGACCATGCTTGCCAATGGAAAATCAATATAAGTCAGCTATTAGCTGTTAATAGCGGTTTCCTTTTCCGTTATCTATTGGAGGTAGATTGCTTTTTACACTCGTTTTGACGAGAATAATAAAAACCTTACCTGTTACGACTACATACGGAGCATGTCTAGTTAAAAACGCATCTCCATCACGAGTTGCTGGATACAAGAAGAATAAGACGGCAGGTTAGTCACTGTTCGTACGCATTGTATTTGTATGGTGTTAAAAAGAGGTCGAACCAAAGAGGGTTAATCAATAGTAGGTATATGTTTATGAAGAGAAAGTGCGTCGGACCCCTCTTGGTCAACAAACTGTGACGCGCAGATGACAGCAAACTGGTCACGGAACGCCTTGAGCTTCTATTGTCAGAGAGGATAAATCCTATATATAAGAGAGTGCAAGAGGAGCATTCGTTATGTGCGCGTTATGGCGGCGGTTGTAGCAGCAGTTATATTATTTTGCTGACAACGACACCATTAAAATTGGACTGCTCTCTCATTATTGCTGATAACCGCGCTTATCCGTGGGAAAATGTAACGGTAGCTTAAGACTAATAATGAAAACAATGACCGCCTCTGTCAATTTGTATATCTTACATTCTTTATTGTAACGGTCTTTGTTCATATAAGCTAATTTACTCTCTCTCTCTCTCTCTCTCTCTCTCTCTCTCTCTCTCTTTCTCTCTCTCTCTCTCTCACACACACACACACACAC
>JBCIKM010351934.1:0-11171 GCA_039654465.1 Melibe viridis
AGACAATTTATTTTTCTGTATTTTTCTGTATTTATTTGCCTTTCTCTATGGCTTTGTCTTGTTCTCCTCTCGACACCTTTGCTTACTTGTTTTTGTTAGTGGTGGTGGTAGTGGTTACACTAAGGTTGTGTTCTTAGCGTGTTTCAACGGCTCTCGCTTTCTTTTGTGGTATGCTTTAGTCTGATTTCCATTTAATTACCCACTTTTGGAGACTAGCCCTCAATTAAAAAGCAAAGAAATATGAAAACAGCAACAAAAACCCAACAAAGAAAAAAACAAAAACAAAACAAAAACCTACAACCAACCAACACATAACCAAAAGAAACGAAGAAACCAACAGGCGACAGAATACGCTCATATAATCAGTGACTTGCAACATCACTGTTTGGTGCATATAATCATAAAATGATATAACTAGATAATCGATCGCTAGTTTAGTGGACGATTTACGTTATTGAAATCACTATTCTCACCCTTCTTTATGATGATAAAATGGCAAACCAGCAGTTACCTAAGTCTACCTTCTTCTTCTTCTTCTTCTTCAATTATATCGACTGACTCAGTGGAACTGAGGGCATCATGGTGCTAGTCCCTGATGTTTACCAATTTTCTCCCATTTTAAATACCCCACTCTGAATTTCACTTATTTAATGCATCAAAGCAGTTACTTCGGTTCTCAGTTTCCTTCTCTGTTACGTGCCAAAAACCGGGTGAGAATTGGATTCACCCCGGGTGAGAATAAACGCAGCCATACATTATATAGGAAAACTGTCTGTTGACACTTTGATTTTGAGTTAAATAGTCTAACGGAAAACGAACGAAATAACGAATGTTCCAGATAAGATTTATCTCATCTAAAAAAGAACGTGCTAACGCCGTGGTTGTGAAAAGATAATAATAAACGGAAACAAAAAGAAAATATGGATCTAACGGAGAAACAGGATGGAGGCATTGTCAAAGAAATTCTTAGGGACGGAACATCAAGTGAGAAACCTTCAGTGGGGGATAAAGTCACCGTACATTACGTCGGAACACTGCTGGATGATGGATCACAGTTTGATTCCAGCAGAGACAGGGGAGAAAAATTTAGTTTCACCCTTGGGAAAGGTAATGCCCTTTTCATTTCAACTGTGAATTTTCTTCCTTATGTTGTTTGAAGTGAGGAGTTCAGTATTTACACATTTATCCGGGCAAATTAAATTAAAAAGATTCCTCAGCTTAAGCTTCTAAGATCCTTACTACTAAAAGGCTGCCCTTATTGACAACACCCCCTAAGGCGGAAAACAGAGGCATAGCCAGAAAAGCAATATTTTACCTTTGAAACATATTGTATTAAAAGGAATGAAAATATCACTGAGTTTTTCATTGTTTACTGTTGCTTTATCTGTGGGTGAGCTGTGTGAGCAGGCACAACGAGATATCTTTGGTAACCAGGCGAATCACGACATGACACATTTCCTTTTAGGCTAGAGTGTTCCACTTAAACCCCTTAGTTTAAACTACCAATGTGCTCAATTTTACCTGAAATGGTGTTGATTCCGTGCAGTAAGGATTGAGGATCACAAAAATGTAAACCTTTCGTGATTGATGGTGTATTAGTGTGCCAAATGGCTACGGTGTTGAAATACCGCGATCTGCAATTTTCCGTGTCGCAAGCCTCGCGAGCCAACCTCGCTCTTCCTGACCTATAAATAAATCAAGATGGCGCCGTCCGTCGCTCAACTTTACTTGTGAACCGGCTATTGTGCAGTTGTTCAAAAGAGTGTTTCAAGACCAAAACTTTGTGAAACTTGGTGAAACTTCGTTTTTAGATCATTTTTGAACTTCTTCACTCCTTTTTGTGTGAAAAATCCAGATTGTTGGCCAAAAAAGGTAAGATATCATCCTTTGATTTCTTTATGTCGTGATTCGTTGGTAAACAGCTTTACTTGTGAAACTTGCGTTCATAACAATTAATGAGCTGCGATCGTTTTACATATCAAACGAGCAAAACAAAGGGGAAAAAAAAGAAAAGAAGCATTTTTCAAGTGTTTAGTTTATCCTGATTACGACTATTTCTTATTTTATTTACATTTTAAGCCCAGATTTGCTTTTGTACGGGTTTGTTTGTCAGGATTTTGCCAACTTTTTTTCTATTCATATATATGGGATACAAACTCCGTTTCTTTTACGGTCGGTCTACAATTTGTGAGTGAAATAAACTGAAGTCGAGAATTTATTTTTTAATTCTATCAATTTCGCTGTTGTGCTTATAAAAAATGTTTAATCTCGGTAATTTTTCCATGGGATTTCTTTTTGTTTGCATGATTTTGCGTGTTTGGTCTCTTGACCTTGGAGGGGAAAAACAAAATGTTTCCCCCCCCCCCCCAAAAAAAAAAAAAAAAAAGCGTTCATGCGACCGATGCGAGGCAGAGGTCTTTGACCTTGCTACGACAATATTATCAGTTTTCTGCGTTCTAGCTTGCCTGTTGTATCAATGCTGCCATAGCCTACCGTGTAATTTCATTTTACTTTGTTTTTTTTTGGTTTGTTAGTTTTGTTTTGTTTTCACTGCAAACAGTCTGTAGTGGCAAGTAAATTGGCAGGTCGGTTCAATCTCCCTCCCCCCCCCCCCCCTCTCCCCGTGCATCTCCATTTTAATACAAAATTTGCCGGGTTAACTCTTCTGGTAGTGCTACTGTATGTGAAAGCTCTTTAACTTTACATCTGAGTGACCGCTTACGGATTAGCAGATACCTCCAGCCACGGGGGCCCTACCTAATTGCAATTGGCGATGAGCATCTCAAGTGGGTTGTGTAACCATGATGGGGTGCCCTGTCCCGTCTGCGCGTCCGAGAAACCCTGGGTGGAAGTACTCAAGTGGTTGCCCTACTTGACTCACCACTGCGAGGATCTACTAATCAGCACTTAGCCTACCCGTCATCTGCTACCTACTCTGTGCCATGACAATACCGTACAGTAGTCAATCTCTTTTCTGTTTTATGATTTTTAAAAATTGTTTACTGCATTGTGTGTTTGCGCGCCGGCATCTGTGTGTCCCTTTGTTTTAATTTTTGTTGTTTTCATGGTTCTTCTTACATTAAAAAAAAAATTCATTTGAAGTCTAATCTTACTCTTCTTGAATTAAATTAATCTTTTAAAGTTATACCGCAAAGAATCTTTATTTGAGCAAAGTTTTAGATAAAATCTGAGAGAAAAATCACTATGTCGTCTGCCTAGAAGAGGCTGGAATTGCCAGGTAAAATAAAGAAGTAGGAAGACGAAACAGTGGAATGGACAGCCTTTTGTTTGGATAAGAATGAGCTCTTTAACTTTTTTTTTAAACCAAATAAAATAATTTATTTTGCATCCATTCATGTTTATTCCCTTCACACCATTGATTTTAAATAAAATGAGGTTGTTGCTGTCATTTGATTGTCGAGCAGAGTTTGGTCCTTCAACCTTGCTAAAGAATTAGAAGAGGTCCAAACATGAGGCCAGGCTTCTATTATGTATCCTCTAACAAACTAGGAATAAGTTTTAATTAAATTAGTTTTTTGAAGTGCCCAAACATAATGCATTTTAACTGTTCTATTTACAGCAGGATAAAAGTATTCTTGTGTAAAAATAGATGGGCATGCTCAGCTTTCGTCAGAATTCACAAAGCTATTTCAGGTAAACTTATCAACAGATGAGGATTGCGACCCTCTGCCGATTATGTTGCAGTTAAAATGCGGATTATCACATAGCAATAGCATTACAATCAATACATCACAGATTTAAAACAAACAAAAGACATTGCATTTAGCCATTCAAACTTAGAAAGGATGTCTCTGTTGACTTACCCATTCTTACCTGGTCTTGAATATTCTCCTTTTTTTTTCTGTCTCTTTCTCAGAGACTGATTTATCACATGTCTTATATCAAATTTTCAAGCTTGAATAAATAAATATTCAATGATTTTAAATTAACAATTTCAGGTTATCTCAGTTCTGAAGACTTCTGACTTCCTAATAACTTTTGTGAAGAAGGACCAAAGGAAGTCATGTGGAAACCATGGATGACTCAAGGAGCCTTTTCATAATTTGATATCAGGGGATGCTATTTTTAAAAACAGCAATAATAAAAAATTGATTTTATTACCTTACAATGTAATTATAATCATTTATGTTCATACAAAACCCAAAATTTAAAGTATTCAATAAATTTGTAACACCTTTTATGTCGTTCTGAGCATTATTCATTTTCCACCAGCTGCTGTAGCATTTATTTATTATTTTTTCCAAACAATGCAATAGTGTTTAAATATATACACCTGTAAATGTACCCCATGCAATTTTAAGCCATAAGTACATCATTTAAATGTAAGAATGAAGCTAATTATGGGGCTCGTACTTTTGCAAATTTCATGTGATACCAAGAGTTATCACTCTTGAGCCCATTTCTTGCAAAATGAAAGGTCTCCTGCTCATGAAAGTCACATTTTCAAAATCTCCAGGCCATAAGCTTCAATTTAATGTATCATGTGCCATGATTAATGCATTTTGAAAAAGTGACTTTCTGGGCCCTGAAAAGGAAACATTTGGCAAGCCTCTGTTTTCCGCCCAAACTTTAAAAAAAATTAAATTAAATATAGCATTTATATAGCGCTTATCCATGGTCATCACCATACTCAAAGCGCTTTACAAGGAAGTACCTTTCTCTACTTTCACTTTTTTGGTGTAAACAGAGCCAAAAAAGTGACTCGATATATAACTTATCTGCAGAAGAGTGATGACAAAGGTAGAGACAGGATTGTCGATGATTTCATTTTTATTGAGTGCAAAGTTATTTCATGCTCTTTCATAGAGAGAGAAAGAGGGAGAGGGGGGGGGAATAGACTCGTAGAGAGACAGACAGACCCAGTGAGAGAGAGAGAGACAGATAGAAGGGAGGGGAGGGACAGACCCGGTGAGAGCAAGAGAGAGAGAGAGAGAGTGAGAGCAGTTCAAGGTTTCAAGATTATTAACATAGTCATGGCCTTGGGCTATCTACCAATTACCAGCAAATGAACATTGCTGAAGAATGAAGCACTTCTCGGTTGTGTGTAGCGCAGCAGCAAACGATGCAAAAAACCGCGGGGACAGCTAGTTCAAGGCAGCACATCTGCTGCGTTATTGTGATAACAAAGAAAGAGTCGAGTGGGGACCCACTAATGACAGGAATCACAGCTGTCTAGTGTGCAGTGAATGGACAAGAAACAACCTATGACACCCGGAATTAATCCATTTTGTATGTGTATGTGTAATACACACACACTTCTTTCTTTGAACTTTGTTCTTTGGATGGTGAAATTATTGTTTCACTGTAAAACAAAAATATGGCAAGTGGCTTATGATAGCAGGTTGTGGGTAGGCTTTACAAAGTTTTGGCATGAAATGACAAATTATTTCTCAACCATGGGTCTCTTTGAAGTTTTTATTCAGCTCATCCCAATATGGATGCTCACATGATACCCACATGATGAAGATTAAAAGCTGAAGCTAACTAAAATTAACACATCTTCTCGTATCAATAAAACAGGCAAGCTAGTAGATACAACAGGCAGTGGGGCATTTTTAGCTAGCATGTTATCTCGGCTGTTATATAATTCGTTCTGACGTGGCCCTCATACCGATTTCTGGAAGGAGCTATGTAAAAGCAATTGTTAAAGTTACTCCCTGTCCTCATCATCAAATTCAAATTTTAAGTCACACTTTAAAAAATTGCAACAATTTTCGTGCATCATAGAGTACACTATCCACCATTCACAAATAGAGAGTCTCCTATTCAGACTCTCATGAGTCAATTTTGTATATATATTCAGACTCATTGGAATTAGACGCGCATGGAGTTACAACTTTGCATTTTTACAAGATTTTCATATTTTCTTTCTTTCTAGATTTTCTGTATCAAAGTCAACATTTAATAGATTGAATACCAATGGGCTTTAACAAATGAAAGTTAATGGAAAAAAAAAAAAATAATGATCTATAAATATTAGAATGATCTGATGTACTTTTCCCTGGAGTAGTGGAGAGGCTTGTGTAGTTTTGCTTTTTTGTTGTTTTGTTTTATTTCATTTGTTTTTGTTGTTTCTTTTTTTTCTTCTGTGTCTTAAAAAAGCTAAAGAAATAGTCTGATGCATCCTTTTCCTTTGTCAAATAGATCCTATTCTCCAACAAATGCATTAAAAAATTGTACCCAATAACAAAAATACACCTTACTCTCAATGGGGTTTACAAGCATATTAGTCTATTTGGTTTCATGCAAAGGAGTCGGAAATTTTTTTTAATTCCACTTTTGCAGGCATGTGAAGAGTTTACAACCAGAAGAGGGGCATGAAGAGCTTTCATAAATCACTTGATTTTCTCTCTTTTTTTCTTCAGGTCAAGTAATTAAGGCATGGGATGTCGGTGTTGCATCAATGTGCAAAGGAGAATTAGCCAAATTAACTTGTAAGGCTGACTACGCATATGGAGCAAGTGGTTCTCCTCCCAAAATTCCACCAAATGCAACGCTTGTGTTTGAAGTTGAGCTTTTTTCATGGCAAGGCAAGTGGTAATAGGACTCTAGCTTGTTTTTTTTTAATTGTTTTTTTGTTCCTGACACTATTCTATACTATTCTTCTTCTTCCTCTCTTTTCAAGATATCCAACAGCCATCAGTGTTGCCACCAAAAAATCATACATTTTTCAAAGCTTGATTCCGAAATTTACATTGCAAAATTGTTAAATTAAAGATAAGATTTAAATGTGATTGTGAAGTGTTCTTCGCAACATAGGCACACTTATTAAAATGCCTTTGACAGTTGCCTGATTGATTTACTCAGTTTCTCTTTGATTTTACTTTCAGTCAGGGAAAATTTGATTATTTGTAACTGCGGGAAGCAGGCTCCTTGAATCAAAGATTATGAAAATAGTTGTATGAGAATGGTGTTGAGAGGAGGACAAGACAAAACCATAGAGAAAGGTAAAGGAAGAGAATAAAGAAAATAAATTGTCTCAAAAAGTCGACCTCCATGGACAGAACTCTATCATGGATCTCTGGACTGCCAGTCCAGCGTGTTAACCAATACACTACCGAGGCTGTCTGATCATTGAGACAATTTAAATTGTTTAAACCTTTCTTTGGCACACTGAAATGACAACAATGAGAACATAGTTGCTCCGATAATATTGGTGTGAAACACAGAAGTAATGGCGCGGAGCAGACATCTTGAATCAAAGATTGTAGAAATAGTTGTATGGGTAGGTGTCGAGAGGATGACAAGACGAAGCCATAGAGAAAGGTTAATAAATGAAAACAATAAAGAAAATAAATTGAATAAATTGTCTAAAAAAATCGCCCCCCACAGCCGGGACTCAAACCACAGATCTCAGGATTGCCGGTCCAGTGTGCTAATCATTACACTACCGAGGTTGTCCTCTCGACATCGTACTCCTACAACTATTTTCACAATCTTTGATTGCATTTGCAATTGGAAAAAAGAAAAACCACCTAACAATTTTGAATTTCTTTCATTGTCGTCTAACACTCCATATCAAGACTGCTCAAAGATAAACAGATGGTGCTTTTGAAATGTGTGGAATGCACCGCAGTCTAACAGATTGCAGCCTTCTTCAATGTGTACCATAGAGCAATCATTACGTTTCATGAGAAGTTTCAGTAAGTGTATCTGAGAAAACAAGAACAGGACAATCTCATCCCGAGTCTTAACAAGACCAACACATAAAGTTCAATCATCTGAGAAGATAAATGTTTGGAGACTTGTATGGTGTTGGATTTTTAAGGAGAAATTTCAGAATCCATCATGCATTTTGAACATTACACCGAAAGGTACTAAAGGTAAAGATAAAGACAGAAAGTTTACATTGTGTCAGTTACACTTTGCTAGGCATACCCTACAGCAATATTTTCATTACTTATGAGGGCTTCCTTTTGAATTTTATGCTTTTATAACATGCAGGTTTATGGTTGTCCCTGGTGGGCACTTCTGCCTCAATTTCTTTTCTTTGATATTGAAGCTATCATCTTCCTCTTTCCCATTTTCTTTTGCATCCTGATTTTGTTGTTTTGTTTGGGTTTTCAAGACATACTGGGTGCTTTTTTACACAAAGCAGGTTTAACAGTTCTTTCTATCGCCTAACAGGCCTTAACCTGCTCTCACTGAGTCTCACACACGTATGGACAGTAATTCTCAGTCTCACTGAGTCAGTCGATATACAGAATAAGGTCTTCTTGGACTTTTATGGTGTTATGGGCAATGGCCATTATTTAGTTTTGTTCTTTTACAGATATTTTTTGTCATTGTAAAATTTGGTGTTAATATGTCTGTCTTGTTCATTAATGTTCTTTTGTAATGTGTTCCATGTAGGATTGTAATTTTTATTTTGGTTTCTGCACGCTTGGTGTTTCATATTTTTCATCATTTACAGGAGAGGATATTTCCAAAGACAAAGACAACGGCATTCTGAGGTCCATCGTCCACCAAGGCAAAGGGGGCGGCTGTCCAAATGATTATGCCCGTGTTACAAGTGAGTAGGTTCAAGTTACCTGTGTTACATCATTTCAACCTTTGTCTTCAAGTTTTATCTTTTAATCAATGAATCTTTTGAGTAAGGATTTGTCAAACAAATTGTCAAATTTAGGAAACAATTGTTAAATTGAAAATTAATGTATTATTTGCAATGAGCATTCTTTAACTCTTCCCATGCCAAGGGTTTTTCCCAGTTGCACTGTGGGGTTTTTCCAGTTGTAAATATACTAAGACCTGTTGCAATAGAGATGTTATCCCAACTATTGTCATCAAGGCTAAGTGCATTCACAGTCTACACTTAACTAAGTTGAACTAGCAGTTGTAGAACTTGTTCTGCAACTAGAAATTGCAATTTTAAGATGTGGAATCTGTGCACTGCAGTAGGTTTCATTCACTTTGCAATAACTTAAGAAGTAGTTTATTATTTTTGTTTACTTGCTTATCTCTAATAAGTTTGAATTTGTACATAAGTAAATATTTTACTGTTATACACAGAGTTGTAAAAACATTCTTAATTTTTATTCATGTGGATAATTTACTTGTCCAATCTATACATTGAAATACGATCATAAGTCTACTTCATGTCATTCCTCTTTAAAGGTTTTTGTTTTAAGCTTTTTTTTATAAGGGTGTGTTAATAATCTTTATCATTCAATCAATGTACTTTCCATGAAGCATCAATCAAGTATGTCTTTTTCTTATTTTATGAGTCAATTTTGCAAAAATTATCTTTGACTGGACAATATCATGTCTAATAAAATTTGTCTAATTGACAATTGAGAGAATCCATTTTGAGATGAAATATTTTTTTCTCAGGGCAATCCTTTTTTTTCTCTAAGTGATGAATAAAGATTAAAATAAGCTTTTTTCTTTTCCATCAGTCAAATATCAGATCTTTTATGAAGGGAAAGTGGTCTTGAATGAGACAGAAACTAGTTTCAACTTGGGGGAATGTGATGAGCCGAATGTAAGTTCTGGTTTGGAGATCGCCTTGAAGAAAATGAACCAGTCAGAAAGAGCTAAGCTGACGATGACCCCACCCTATGCTTTTGGAAAAGACGGCAACAAGGAACTGGGGATTCCTGGAGATGCCTCTGTTGTTTATGAGGTAGAACTAGTCTCATTTGAAAAGGTATGGAGGGAAAAAAGTCAATTATTGCATTTTGAATTACATTACATATTTCCTGAGTAAGGAATGAGGATGATATCATATATGAGGCGGTCTGGGAAAACCCAGGCTAATTAAGACAGTGAGGTATTTTTGGGGTTAAAATGTGTTATAGCTTCAAATGTTCCTTTAACCATTCAAGATTCAATTTCAAATCACATTATACATTATTTTCCTTTATAAATATTTTTTTAAAAATTTTGTTGATAAACCCTGTTTAGTTCAATTTTTTGAAAAAATGAGCTATTTTCTTTGTTCAACTTTAATCGCTGCTTTGGTGGACTCTTTTTAATCCAACCTCCACATACTACACATCGATGAAAAGTGTGTTTCTGCTGCTTTTCATTTATAAACAGCGCGCATGAATACAATGGAATGTGCTGTTTGTGCCAGTATTGTGCATGTCAGAAGTCTCTATTGAAGCTATGTGTGGAATTGTCAAGTGGCAGGTTTTCACAGACTGCCTCACATATGCCTGCGTTGCCAGCTTTTTCTGGCAGAAAAGAGACTACCTTACCTTGCTGGCAGCTGGGCAGGTGATGTGAGAACAGTTAATACTCTTTTGACTCTATTTGTTCTGTTATTATTATTGTGGGAGAAAAACCCCCCAGAAAAAGTGCTGCTTAAATTCTAAAGGAGGAATTTTATGGACATGTACTGGCAGGTTTTTGAAGTAATGCCATCATCTGGCAGGTTTGTTCTAACCTATGTGCTTTTACCCATTTCACCGGCCTGTGAGCATGGCAAATGCAGCTGTTCGGCAATAATATTATATCAGCGACGGGCGCGACTTTGGAGAACTCACAATACCACCCTGGCAAAAATTAGTGACAGGGAGTGTGTAATCAGGAAGCCGACCGATGCTACTTGCAATCGTTGTCACAGAAGGCTTCAAATTGCCTGTCAGAGAGAGAGACACACACACAGACAGACAGAGAAGGGGAGACAGAGAGAGTAGGGAAGAGAGAGAGAGAGAGAGAGAGAGAGAGAGAGAGAAGGGGAAACTGACAGAGAGAGAGAGAAAGGGAGAAGGGAAGACAGAGAGAGAGAGAGAAGGGGGGGGGGGAGAGTATAGAGGGATAGAACAGGGAGGTACAAAGACAGAGCTAGCAGTGCAAATCTCCATGGAAAACTCCAAATTTTTTCACATATTTCCCCGTAGCTCTCAATCAAGTCACGGTGCTTATGATCCTCTTGTCCAGGACCCGACTATATGCTGTTGGTGCTTGTGGCCTAAGTATAGGGGATGTTTCATTTGCACTTACATGCTTACAATTTGATACCATGAGGGAGTGGCTCCGCCTACACTACCCGAGTGTGCCCCATTTATGCTCACTGTCTGTTATGAGGTAGAGATGCAAATCAAAGGCAAGAAATATTTCATCAAAGGGTGTCTTCATGTTATCTGGTTGTACGATGACTCTTTGCCCTATCTTGACCCCTCTCCCCCCCCCCCCCCCCCCCCCCC
>JBCIKM010352045.1:0-11171 GCA_039654465.1 Melibe viridis
ACTAATCTATCATCTTACTTTCCTCTGGGCTCCTCTATGACCCTCGTGTGTCGTGGGGCCCTAAAACCTCCAATAAGTAAACAATAAACCTCCCCCTTCCTCCTGCTGAATTAACAGTAATGTTATTTTTAATTTATTTTTGTTCTTTTGTATTGTAGTAGCAGTAATATTAATACTTTCAATATTTTGAATTATATGTTGATAACATCTGGGCTTGTTTCATGAGAGGAGGTGCGAAAAAATGTTTTTTAAAAAAAGGGACAGATTTGTGTCTATCTTAATGTCTTTTCTCAAATAAAATATAGATCTGTGATGCAATGATTTTTTTTCTTTTGAGTTTGGATTTGTAAGAAAAGCTTTACAGATGAATTAATCATATTTTCTGCAGGCTTTGCAAAAGGTCAGAGAGAATACAGAATGTCTGAAATCTTTGGAGTAAGTTTAATACTTCTGTTGTGTCAATTATTTTTGTCAACTTTCATTTTTTTAGCTTCATATTGTGTTGACAAAATTTTTAAATTATTGATTGCCTGACTGGACTTAGGTGTCCCTTCTTGATTTTATACTAATTACTAATTGATACATAATTCTTTGACTGCTGATGCCTACTCTTTTTTTTTTTTTTCAAAATTTCTTTCGATATTAATGTGTCTTTCCAATACAATTGATACTTTTATTTAAATACATCTGGGCTGGAATGCACAACAATGTAGTAAATTTAGTCGACCATCGGAATCTTTCTATTTCACAATCCACAACTACTACTAGTTGCGGCGTAAAGTACTGACTAAACTAGTCGAGCAAAAGAGCGCATCTAAACTCTTGATGTCTCCGACTCTTTGGTATGTGATGTTATCTTACTAAAATGAATGTGTTTGTGCACCTTTGTTGGTGTATGCTGGCCGTGCTAACACACACGAACCAACAGGGGGCACTGTTGGTGTTTCTCTTCTTTTCCTCTACTGATAGCACATAACAACTAACCTACACACTGTGCATGTTTTTCTTGTTTTTAACTTTGGAAATACCTTCCAGTGAGCATGCCTCTGGACTCCATAGAGGGGCCTCCTGCACTCCCTTTCAACCTCTTTCAGGGCTGTACATACATTCTCAGCTCTGAACGTAGAAAGAAGTTGATATAAACTTCTGTTGGTTATATTCTGTTTCTGAAAAAAGCACTTTCTGCTTGAAAAATATGGTGTGTTCACTCATTTTTAAAAATTCTAGTGTAAGCAGAGTCTTATAAATATTCTTTCCTTAGGTGTAGCTGTGAATCACCTTTCAGAAGGTGCATTCATAGTTTATGCAGGAGGTGCTGTGAGAGAAGTGGCTGGTGTCGGCGAATGCTGAAAGGGCACCAGACCGGTGGAGCTGTATCCCAGAAATCAAAAGTCATGACCCAACGCTATTCAATACAGCTGAGGTAAGTCTTTAAAAAAGACGTATTATTGTTTAGTTAAGAGTGCCCGGTTGGCCTAGTGACTAGGTATGGGATTTCCATGCCAAAAGGTCTGAATTGGGAATTTGACTTCAGCCATTATATTATTTTCCTTGGTAAGAAATTTTACCCCAACTACTTTAATTCTCTCAGATGAGAATAGTTACCTGGAAATGCCAAGATTGTTGCCCTTGTCTGCAAAAGTGTAAGCAAAGTGAATTAAAGTAAAGTAAAGTAAGATAAAGTAAAGTGAAGGAAAGTTAAGTTGAGTATAAGTAAAGCAATTATAGATAATCAAATAGCATGGTGGATATATGTGCCGAGATGAGGCAAAGCCATTATTCCTCTGAAAGAAGTTTTGAGCTATTGCTCTACTCTATGACCACTGCCATCTGCCATCTGCCATCATCACACTCTGAACACTTTACAATAGCCTGTCCCTGTGAGACAAACAATGTATGACAGTGCAAGCCGCCTGTTGGGTGTGTTACAATTTTCTAGACATAAACAAAATTGTCTACAGCTGCCTGGGAGACCTCCAAGTTTTACATCCATTTCTAGTAGGATGAGGCAAGTGTTTGAAAGTGCCTTACCCAAGGGCACAACACAAACAGCAGTGACTACAATCAGACAGCCGAACTGGGGACCAAACTCACGTTCTTTGAATTTGCATCCATTGAGTCCTGTTCACCAATAATACATTGAAGCCCAATATTATTGCACCTTTCCTTGTTTTGTTATCCATATCCCTTCATACCGCCTAAGCAGTGTTGGTACCAAGTTCTAAGAAGCCGGGAAAAACTTTCGATCACAAGAAATGAACTCAGGCGGATGATCAGGCCACCGTGCCTAATCTTGGGTGGTACAATGAGCAATTCATCAATGGAGTATTACTTAATCTTAAGCCAAACAATAGTTGCTGTTGCCTAGGTGGTATCTGCTCATTGAGAAAGACCAATAGGCCAATTTACCACAGGGCATATTGCACCTTTCCTCACATGATTATTGTGTCAGGAAAGCGGGATGGGAGTTACTGGGGTAAAAAAAAAATCATTGTCAAGAGCCTGGAGAACCAACATGTGAGAAGTAGTACTACTTTTACTATTTGAGTGGTGTGTTGAATTGCTTTCTTATTTGAAACTTGAAGTACTCTTCAGAAGAAATGGTGATTCATTTAAATGCACTGCAAAAATGACTGTTTGAATTTCTAGAAAAGACATAAGCTTTTTTTTTTTTCAATACATATTTAAAAGGTTCTAGAAAAGGCATAAGCTTTTTTTTTTTTTCAATACATATTTAAAATGTTGTAGGGTATTTTTTGTCTCTCAATTAGAATGATTGATTTATTGATTTCTATATCATTTCCCCCACCCCCACCCCCCACCCCCTCCCACAATCTATTATAAATTTTTCTAATGTATGTTTGTGTAGTACCGAACTCATCCACTCAGAAACACCTTATGCCATATTTTGCGCCTGCTGCACTATGGTCAGAAACATACTTATGCTCCATGCTGGCTTGCCGTGAGGCAATGTGTAGGTGTGCAGCTGTTCCCTTCGCGGTCGCTGTGTGGTCTCTCCTCAACCAATTTTCCACCCCAAGTTCCTTTCCATTAATTACCTTGGAAAGGCCACTGTCACATGACTATTTGGTATCATATTATTGGTAAGCCATAACTTCACAAATCTATATTTTACATTTTAGTAGGACAACAAATTTAGTCTAGCGACCATTTTAAATTTCACCGCTTGCACCATGTCTTGCATTGGAACATGGCACTTGATCAGGAATGACACGACTCAGAAGGGAAAAAGATAATGGGGGGGGTGTTCGGTTTAAGGAGCAAGCGGCAGGCGCCGCAATTGTTGGCGACTCGGTAGTGGATCTATTCCCCATTATCTAGGGCCTAAGGTGGTGGTTAGTAGTTAATTTACAGCCATAAGGCTGCAGTGGGTACTTCTTTTCCATGAAAATTGATGTTGAAGAGTTACAAATTTTCATAGGTACAATCTTCATAAATGTTTCCAATTTTGCGTGTCATTTCAGTCACAAGTTTTTGCATGAAGTGCCTCATCGTCTTGGGTTCCATTGCATGGGTGCTACGTCCATCAATATGTCACACAATGTTCTATCACATCTCCCAGAGCACATGGCTCTGATTCGACAACTACATAAAATGAATTTGAGTCACAACATATTGAAAAACATTCCAGTTAGTATCTTAGTGTTGGTTATGGACTTTAGTTTGATCATGGTTGTTTGCAAAATAATATTTTGTAAGTCATTAAAGTTAGGTTTTTTTTCAATCATATTCAAATACAAGATTATAACTTTCATGAATTAACCTACAGAAGCTAATTGTGTGGAATGGTCTGATCCTTCTTATGTGTATCTATGGACTTGGGTGTTAAAGGGTGAAAGAAAAGGCAAGGTTAATAAACTTTTATATGCAACTCTTCTTCTATGATGTCGATTTAAATTCTATAACAGTGATGAATTATGTGATACATTTCTTACAGTTAACTCATTTTGTTTTTTGTTGCTTTCAGCATTTTTTCTCAAGTTTTCACAGACTTTCCATTCTAGATCTCCGACATAACAGACTAACCAGATTTCCAGGTAGTGTTTGACACATTAATTGAAACCAATGTATGCCTAATGATTGTGATTAAACAATTTAGTGTTTCAGGCCCATTGACAAGCCGAAAAGATGCATTTGTCATTCTAAGAAATTTCTTTGTTATTGCTCTGCGCTGAAATTTTATGCTGTTTTCTTTGGTGTGATTTTTCTGCCAGGGCACAATAAGAATACAATATGTGGTATGATTGGTTCTCTTGCCAAAATTATTTTCCTATATCTATATTTGCTGAGAAACACAGAAAAAGGTTAAGCTTTCACGACATGTTTAGTTACCTTACTCACATAAGGTCATCATACAAGCCATTAGTGGCTTATCCCATTCTCATTGTTTGTCTGCTTGCTTGTATCATCTTGTTTACAATTGTGTTCCATTTAAATCATCTCGCTATCAATTATCTGTGAGAGATGATAGTATTTTCCCCTGGAAATCATCTCTCTATGAAATGTCTCTGGTAGGGTCAAGATTTATCTGCTCTTTTAACTAATCTGTCATCTTACTTTCCTCTTGAACACCTCTATGACTCTCATGTGTTGTGGTGCCTTAAAACCATCAATAAACAAACAATTACAATCGTGTCAGCTTGTTTAGAATAAAACTGTGACAATCATTGTCATCTTTCCCGTCATTTGTTGCAGAGGTATTGCTTGAGCTCACCAGTCTGCAGAAGCTCTATTTGGACCATAATGCCTTGTGCCAAGTGCCAAGTGAAATATGTAGATTACAACTTTTAGTGCAATTAGGTCTTGGGTAGGTGCAATTTTTTTTATGATTGATAAATTTATCCATATATATCAAAGCCAATTTTAAATCATTTTTACTAGAGTGTGGAATTATTCTATGCTTTAGATAAGGCTTTTATTTCCCCTAGCAATTCTGCCTTGCCTGTTTAATTTATCTTTCTCACACAGCAGTATGTCCTCTGAAGAAGTTTGTGGTGACAAAAAAGGGTTTATTTTATTTTTTGATTTAGTGCAATAGATAATGTTACAATACTTTTTAAAGTTAACTTGGGAGCTGTCATGGGGTGAACACAAATCACCTTGTTTTTGTTTTTTTCTTTTTCATCTTCACATTTTATTGTTGAATATATTGAATTCTTTCAGGATATGTCAAACTGCAAATGTTCTTTTTTTTCAGGTACAATTCCTTATCCAACATTCCTTCATCCTTGTTCAAGATATGTACCTTGAAGGTAATTTTTTTCAACTGTCTTGGTCATAAACCTGGAGTAGAGGAGCTTTTATCTTTTACAGAATTTTTTAAACATTTAATTAATAATTCATTTATAGCATTTGACAAGTAAATTGTTTTGCCTTGTGGGTAAGAAATCGCAAAGAACCCTAATGCTCCCCCTGTGTTATTTCATAATTTCCTTTGGCAGGAGATTTTTACACATTTTTGCAGGGGATAACGTAGATGATTCCTATGACTATGACTTGGATCGTGAAACAGACAGGAAAAGCTAAGTTTTTAGTTTTTATTTAATAATTTCAACCGTCTTGTTGAGGCTTGAATGATAACTATTTCCCCGAGGGCTTAAGCAGGCTCAGGATCAGAATCTGTTTGCCTTCCACAAGTCAATTGAAGAGTGGATTACAAACAGTGGAAAATGTTGATCAATCTCATTTCTGCTGATGGCTCCACACTATTTGTGTGGGCAGTATGCTGCAAAATGTTTAGGTGCACTAGGCCCCTGAATATTTTCTTTTTTCTCATATATTTTTAGTAAAATGCATGAATTACGATTTGTTAAATGTCAGATCATAAAACTTGTATGTTTATGAGGCTTCATTTGTTACAGTTACCATGAAATAAGTCCCAATGAAAAAAGGAAGAGCTTAATCCTAAAGAGATTTTAAAAAACGCCTTTGGTTTCACATCTATTTGACTACCTACTTGAAATCACTATTTTAAAAATTGCTTTGTAGAATGAATAATAACGCATAAACTTCAACCCAAGTCTCTATCTAGGTGAATGCTAACTTTATCTTCACTTCAAATTTGATATTTTCCGGGTGGACATTTCCTATTCCGTTTTTTTTTCTCTACCTTTGATTAAGCTTCTACGAGTTTGTGGGAATTGTGGACTGAAATCCTTGCCGACTGAAATCAGTTGTGCAATCTCTTTGGAGGTGCTGGATGTAAGCAATTGTAGCCTACAGTCTGTACCTGCATCTCTGGGTCACTGTTCAATGTTGAAGCATCTGATTTTATCCAATAACAGGTAAGCAACTTGGAGTGTAGTACTAGCTCTTAAAAAATGTTATGACATAGGGCATCGTGCATGACCCCCTTCTATCTGATGAGTAACAATTTCACTCTTTTCATTGTGCAAAGTCTTTCTTTATGATTTTAAGCTCAGTGGTTTTAAAAATAATTGAAACCATAATCACGATATGATGTAATTTTTAGATTTTTAAATTGTTTTTTTTTCCCCCACTTTACATTTGTTTTTGGGTTTTTTTTTCTTTTTCAGGATATTGCATCTTCCCTGTGAGATATCGCAATGTTGTAGACTGATTAACCTGAATGTTAGTAAGAACCCCCTCTCAAGTCTACCCGCAATGTTGTTCTATCGCAGTCGGAGTTTGTCTCTGTCTGGTAAGAAAAATTTAACTCCTCAACCAGTAGCAATTACAGCCTGAGACACTGCATATGAAAATGTCAAATGCAAGCAAAGTCTTTAATAATAACTTTTTGCCAGCGCTGCAGCCAGTAATAATGAGAGGTATTTGTTAAGGGCATACATCTATGACTTTGTCATGTGCTTTACATAATAGTCTCCAAGAGCTGTCAAATTAAATCATTTATTTTAGCAAAGCAATCACTCATTAATGTGTAAATGTCATGATTTAATATCCACAGTCACACCACCTCCGCGATGACCAACAAACGCAAAAGGAATAAGATGAATGATTTGCTTTCATGAGTAAAAGAGAAAAATATTTTAAACTAGGAAAACAAAAGAATCAGTGCCTCTCTCTTCATTTAAAAAGTCATAATACTAAATTTTATCGTTCAATAATTCAGTATGCTTTAAAAGGTTATGACTGGCTATCCTGTCATCAGCATTGTGTCCCAGCTTCCCCACCAACCCTGGCCCAAGGAGTTGGTACCTCAAAGACGGCCTACCAACCTCATTAGAGGGCAGGAGCGCAGTTTCTCTTTTCCATCTTGCCAGGGTGTGTATCAAGCAAAATGACTTGGATGTCAGTATTCTACCATCTCTTTTAAAAGGTGAGGATCATGCTTGCAATAAAATATATCAACAGGGCGTCCTGATGTTATTCCCTGATTAAGAATTAAAATGGTTAAAAAAATAAAAAAGATAAAAACATATGAGCTTTTGCAAAAGCTTGGTAAATTATCTAAGTTTTGTTGGTTCTAAGCATCAAAAAGATACAACCACCTGTTTTTCTAATGTGAAGTAATATGTGAAGAGTGTTCAAGAACTGAATGTTTACACAAAATATGAAATTAGAATCTGTGAAATACTGAACAAATGATGAGTAGCACATAGCAATTGGCTCTCAACTTCAGGATCAACCTGTAGGCTTCTCAACCATCGTTTTACCTCCCTCCGTGCGTTGTGTAGCATTGTTACAACTTCCCGTATCTTGGCTTGGAGAAAGCTAATGTCTCTCACACATTTTGCATACACCCTGTCTTTAACATAACCCAAGAAAAGGTAGAAGTCAAGAGGAGTGATGCTCATTGATTTTCAAGACCAGGCAATAGGCCTGTATCTCAATCTGTGAAAAACAAGATGTTTTCATTTTAATACTAAATACCAACAAAAACTTAGATAATTTTCTAAACTCTTGCAAAAGACAAGGGGTTTTTATCTTTTTCAATTTTTCAGTTATTTCAATTCTTTACCCAAAGGATGCCCTGTATTTTTTGAATATTTAATCAAAGGCTTTTGGTTTTTGTTTTGTTTTGTTTTTGTGTTGTTGTTTTTTTGGTGGGTCGGGGGGGGGGGGGGAGTTGTTCGAGGGAGAGAATCTACCTGTGTTTTGCATCCACTTTTCTTTATTTGGTTTTTGTAATTGTAATGTAAGTTTTAAACTTCTGTACCATTTTAATGAGAAACCTGAAAATATAAATTTATGCCTTTGACAGAAGTATGTTTGAAAATTATAGTTTCATTCATAGCATTGTTACCAGTGCTGTCAAAATAGCCGTTAGTTTGAATAACATATTCAAGTTGTAAGGCCAGCAAGTCTCTGTAGTGCTACTAGTTGATAGTGAAGATTCTGTTACTCAAATTAAAGATTTTATTTATGCTCTTTGTTACTCTACTGCTCTAGCTTGTCTCCCTCAGTGTTAATCTTAAAGGTTATTCTGTGGAATAGTTATTTCAGTTCTATTACGTATTTTGTCTGTAAACCTTATCTTTATGTTTATGGTTAGAGTTTGAGATAAATTTCCAGGATGAATAGCATCAATGTCTTTGTCTGATCTAATGTGTCCATTATGGAGCACATCCTCCATCATTACCAATTGGTGGCTACTTGCCCAGATGAGGACCTGCAAAACTGTACAGATGCCTGGATCCGATGCTATTGGGACACGCTATGATGAATGTGTCCATTTTTTTTTTCTTTATTTCCTGTTGTTTACAGAAGAGTTATCTTCATACGCAAGTTGCTTCCATTGTGGTTGTAAAAGCACCGAGCGTTCTCTACGGATCCTGGGATTTTCTACCTTCGGAGGAGACACTGGTCCAGTTTACCCGTTTCTATACACGTTGTGCTCCAAGCATCTTGATACGGGACCAGAAGATAGAGTATTAGCCCAGATAGAATCTCTACTTACATACTGAACATTTGTTATTGTTTTTTGTTTTTTTAATCTTTGATATTAAATGCACATTCATGCATCACCATTCAAATTTAGTCAAAGGGAAAATCAAATTCATAAATCTTACTAAGCATTATCGAAAACTATACCAATGTATTATGTTAATAAAAATCAATATTTCAAAAGACCATTTCATCTTGAGAGATCTTTACTTGGTGGTAGATTCAAGTTGAAGATAGACTGTACTGATCTCATAATTTATCCTATATGTTTTATAGTTGATTGATGTTTGTTGAGTTTTTGTATAATTTTTTTTTTTTTTTCATGTGTGATGTACTTTAAATGGAGTACATTCATAGTTATTTTAGATTCCGCTGTTTTGATTTTTTTCCTGTTATTCACAGTATTCACACTTCTGTGTCCATGAGGTCTCTGTCAGATTTAGTCCATCCATTCATTCATTCCATTTTTTTGACAAAATTTGGAGGTGGGTATCAGTTTTATGAAGTGAATGGTTTTAGAGATAATTCTTGGGAATGGATTGTGGATGGAGTTGATACATTCATGGTTCCTGGATCAAAGATTGATGGTCAATCAGTATTTCAAATGTATCCTTGCCGGTGGATGGTTATTTTAATGTACACTAAGTTAACTTTTACTTTTTTAGTTTTGCGGTTGTTCTTTTTACCTGAGTGCAGGTCAATGCTGGACAAAGATTTGTTTCAATTTGATCCACGGTATATATATATATATATATAGCTAGCTCTTGTATAGCGCACAACCAAGGCTCTAAGCGCTTATAACAGACGATTACATGTTAGCTTAATCGGTCAGGTTTCAAGACTTTCATGCCACGTATTGTTGGTTTGATCCCTGCCAAAGCCATCTTGTCTATCCCACTGGCACTGTACTTCAGCTGATACCTAGAGAGGAATTTCAACCTTGGGATAAATTTTTAAAAAGTTGAATTTTAGGTATTTAAATTGTTTGTTAGGGTTCCTTGTTCTGATTGTTACAATTTTGTTGCCTCCCTGTCCAGCATCAGTGTTGATGTGTAAATTACAAGATGCCTGTCATTATTCATGGTCACAAAACTTACGACCTTTTGGGAAATTTCCATTTTTTTTTTTTTTTTTTTTTTTTTTTTTTTTTTAGATATACAGAAGGGGTAAAACAAAAGTCACATTATAATATCAGACATAAGTTTCATATATAATTTTGTTTCTAATTGCTTTTTTTTCTCTCTTCATTTGAAATGGCTGACATGTTATTTATAGATTCGAATTTGTGGTACAATTCCTTGATATATTTAATGCTAATCAGATATCAAAATACCTTATTCAAAGAAGAATTCAGATTGTTAAATTTTTTATCCCAATCTTTTGCTTTACTTCTTGTTCTTGTATCTATTTTTGGAGAATATTTTCAACTTTTTATTTTTATTTCCTCTCAATATCTTGCAAGCCTTTATTTTATCCATATAAAGAATCCAGTGTAATACCTGTTTTTTTTTTTAAACACAATTTTATGTTGTGATAACAGATATTATTTTTTTAAAAAGATATTTTCAAACAGTTTTCCCCTTTGGATAATTTGGCCTTGTATCCGCAATGAATGTTTACATATTTTGACTTGCAAGGTAAGCTACTTTTGAATTAGTATTTTCTATATTTTCAGATTTTCGGATCCTTCTGCCCTGCCTTTAATGCTATGTCACACCTATGATGATCACCAATGTCATAATGATGTCCACTCAAAAATGATTAAACCACCAACTATCGAGCCAATTATCTTAACTCCTAACACTTTTAAGTGAATGAGAAATCAAAGCAAAAAGATATTGCCTGATAATTGGGAAGCTCTGATTCATTCTACCAATGATGATTTTACTCTTATTCCATTGAATATCAAAAGCAAAAATTGAATGTGATTTTATTATTGATACTGATCAATATACAATAGTTGTTTCTTCAGATTTGTCCTTGGTTTTGTGCGAAGTGACTAAGTGCATAAGGTATTGAACTGGCTCCCCAACTGACCTGGGCTCGTCAGAGTCCCACTGTGGTATTTTGTATATCCCTTAATCAAGGGATTTATCAAATACTGCTCATGTAGACAAAATGGGTGAATCCTGTGGGCATTGAGCTTTAGCTCAGTGAACGAGATAATCCCTTTGTGGATCCCAAGGCTGTAGCACTGAAGATTTAAAGGACTTAACTCTTTCAGGACCGCATTTTTTTTCACTTTTTTCATCTATTTTTTCACTCTCCCTCGGAGAGTAGATGCT
>JBCIKM010352155.1:403-11169 GCA_039654465.1 Melibe viridis
TTTTTATGGTCCAGTTTTTGGTGGAGTTGCCTCCTTCCCCCCCCCCCCCCCCCCCTCCAAAATAAAATGAAAACAAAACCATAAAACCATCAAAGCTCTTTTCCCTGGCCGGGATTTAAACCATAGATCTTTCAGATTGAAGGCTGGTGTATGTGTGTGTATGTGTATGTGTGTGAGCACATCTGCCTCTTCAGAAAAAGGGTTTAATATTTTATTTAAACCCTACCCAACCCTAGACTCCCAAAGCAAGAAATGCTTGATTCCATTCATTGAATTTTTCTCCCTTTCTCCAACCTCTTCCCTATCCTCATTTCCTTCTTCCATTGCCCTCTCTCATGTTCCTACCACCCACTGGGTGTGTATTGTCCCATCTCTCCCCATTCCAGGTGTCTCTATCTGCACCAAGCACAGAGTGCATCATCTCCCCTTACTAACTACATAAAATCGCTTATTCGAATGAATGTTGATCGTCATAGAGAGTTAGAAGTGACCATGTTTAATCCAGCTTGTGACTCCTTGAATGTTTTGATATTCATATATCCATGTTCACCATCATTTTTAATTTTTTACATACGTTGAGAGTTGATAACATATTCATTAATTCCTGGTTTCAAAAAAACATTTTGACTGAAAAAAAGGATTAAAATATGGTAACCGAAGTAATGAGTGATTGATGGTGTTACACTCCACCCCCCCCCCCCAAGAAAGAAAGAAAGAAGAAAAAAAAAATATGTGTGTGTGTGTGTGTGTGTGTCTGTCAAACGGTAACGCAGGTGTCCCAAGGCGAGCTCAGCAGGGACGGAAACCCCGCGTGGAGTAAAAGGGCAAAAGCTCGCTCGATCCAGAGTTTCAGTACGACTACGGACCGTGAAAGCGCGGCCTATCGATCCTTTCGACTTCGGGAGTTTCGAGCGAGAGGTGTCAGAAAAGTTACCACAGGGATAACTGGCTTGTGGCGGTGTGTGTGTGTGTGTGTG
This sequence comes from Melibe viridis, assembly GCA_039654465.1. Classification (NCBI taxonomy): domain Eukaryota; kingdom Metazoa; phylum Mollusca; class Gastropoda; order Nudibranchia; family Dendronotidae; genus Melibe; species Melibe viridis. Next base: position 1,381 of record JBCIKM010352155.1, read on the forward strand.
TGTGTGTGTGTGAATGAAAAAGAAGTTTTTGATCAACTTAAAGCTTCAACCGCTGCTTGTCTTACTGCCCGGCACATACTGATCTATGCACTTAGCCTCTCTCACAGTGCTACGCTACCTTGCATTGCACAAGCAAGATGTTCATTATAAGTGAAGAGTGGAATGAACGGACCTGGGTAAATTATGTCGTCAATTTGCTGCAAGACTCCTGTGATAGACACTGTTACATGTGTGTGTTAAAGGCGTCTTGCAGGAAAGCGACCATTTGTTTTTGTTATTTCAGGTGTGTGGTTACCAACCAACTAATGTATACAATGTTTTGTGGTTTTACCCTCTTCAGGTTTTTTTGTTTTTGTTTTTTAAATAGATGACCTTATTATTCTTCTTTGTCCTGTTGCAGGGGCTGGAGAAGGAGTGGTCCAGCCTGCCGGCCCTGGTCACGCACCACACAGTCATGCGGGAGATGCTGCCCTGCACCCTGCGCCTGCCCAAGACCTCCCAACCTCCACCTCATCACATCCTGCCATCCTCCTCGGATGAGATCCGATCCAGCGGCGATGGCATGGAGAGGGGAGACAACTACACAGACATGGCCCCGCAAGGGGCAGGGGCTGGGGCAATTGCCGGAGGAGGACTTCCTCCCATGAAGGTTAATGGAGGCAAGAACTATTGAACACAGGGAGGATTTCTTCCCATGAAGATTGTCGGATGCAAGAACTATTGAACACGGGGAGAATTTCTTCCCATGAAGATTTTCGGACACAAGAACTATTGAACAGGACCAGCTGATGATTGTCAGATAAAGATCAGGCCAGTCTATGTACCAGCTTAGTCAAAGTAGGATAACCCAGTCAAGCTATACGTGTCAGAGTCAGAGGCTGAATTATGTATTCGAGTTTTGTTCTGACAAGTTGGATGGAAACAGGAGTGTTATATTGTCATGACCCTTTTACTGCTTTCCCAGACAAATGATATATTATCTAGACTTAATAAAGTTGTGGAACCCATTGAAATTGATGTGATGCACAGTACCCTTTTTTTTTTTTAATTGATATTTTCAAATTTGAGTAAATTTTTGACCAGGAGGAGCTAAAACAAGCTATAGAACTGTGACTGCTCATGCTGTTTCACAAGAGAATAATTTCTGGAGTGTGTGTTTTCCTACTAATGTTAATGTGAGTAGTTGTGTGTCCATGCATGTGATGCGTGTGTGTGCCAGCCAGTGTGTTTGGAATCATCAAGCAGAACTCCTGCTCAGAGTGAAACACACACACTGTCAATCATCAATAATGTGGTTACGTAACATTGAGTCAGCCTTGTGCCATAGTGTTGCTAATGTTTGGATGAGGTCAAAAGTTGCTCACATCATCAAATGGGTTTACTTTGTTTTTTGTCTGTAATTATTTTTTGTTTCCTTCAATATTTCCAAACTTAATTTTTTTTACAATGATCTTTAATCCGAACCTGATCCAGTGTTACACGTTATATCTGGCTGTTTGCTGACTTTTGCCCCTCCCTCTTCCCCATTCACCACATGGCTATGTGGTTGGATTGCTCCTTGTGAATTTCAAATAAAATATGTTAAAAGAAAATACTCTTAAAAGGTACTCTTCTTCTCTCTCCTTCAAAGTATGATCAAATTTGTTACTGTAATGTGCATTGTTGCTCCAACCAAAATCGTCTAGTCTGCTTGATGTATTGAAGATTTGCTGTAGGTACCATAATCATTTGCTGTGGGGTTGCCATGTCTATCTGAATCAGGTGACAGTGTGAAAGGAACAGGTTTAGATGTGGATGAAGAATAAGAGTGGTTTTACTCAACTTACATATCCAGGTGTGTTGTGGTTATTGTCACACCATTGATAATAACATGAACAATTCTCAAGGTTCTGGCCATTGATTTTATAATCTATTACCGCAGTAATTCACCAAATCGGGAGGGTATGCATTGTGTGCGCAGTGCGTATTTAGACGGTAAAATGGTTGTGGGCCTACATCACAGTGTTCCACTTTCATGTGTGTGTGTGTTTCTGTTTGTGTGTGCAAAAAAGAGAGATAGAATAAATGAGAGGCTTAGGTTTCTTATAGAATGAATGCCAAAACATACTACTCTTGTCATTTCTCATCAGTTCTGTTAGAATTTTGTAATTTATGGTAGAATAGTTGAAGGGTCGTAAGCGCAATTTTGGCAGGTGGAGGTATTATATCAGACATTGGGTTATAATATTCCCATGGTCCATTTTGCTTTATCGCCATTTGTGTGAATTAGTACTTTATGTAATATATATGACTGATACTCTTTTTATGTCATTATACTCTTTGTCTTGTTTGTTGTTTCTTGAGACAAGTTACTTCTTCTATCAGAAGTCCATTGCAATTAACTGCCTTTGTTTCATTGTCTCTGTCTCAGTAACAACATGTCTACAATACCAGTGCCAGCTGGACAGTTTTGTTTTATTTTTGTTGTTGGAAGGAATCCGCTGTGTACAGTACAAAATTTGATGGCTTCAATTAAAGTTAAGATTTTGATTGTTTTGGAGACATTTGTTGCCTTATTTTACAAATGACAAAACATTTTGAGGTTTGTTTTTGAATCTTGATTTATTTTCGACCAGCAGCTAATGAATTAAATACAACAGAATAATTGAACACAATACATCATTTTAATTCTTTGTGTATGCTCTCCAATGGTCATATTAGCATGCTTTTTGTATAGGACGATATTAGTGGCATCATTTGTCATTGCTGTTTGCTGCTAAAGCCTCAGGGGGGATTTTACTACATCTCCAGCTTTGTACCATCCTTGCTAGGATTTTCATTAAAGTCTTAGTCTCAGTGTGCTTACTTTTTTTTTTAAAAAAGGATGAAACTCAGAAAGCTCATATCACAATTACTTACATCACTTTTTAATACCGGCTGTAACAGATTATGTTTTGTACTTGTCACCACATCATGTTATTGTTTTTTTCTACTAATTATATTTTCCATGTTTGCTTTGATTCAAATGCTTTCAGAAAACCAGCAACGCTTTTGTCATACGACATAATCTTTGTTACGGATTTAACAACCTTATAAGCAATATTCTCTATTCGTTAATGCCTGTCTCATCAATGCAGCTTTTGCAAATTTCTTTCTCTTCTCCCCCCCTCCCCACCATTCAACTTTGTTAGTACTTCATCACACACCCTAATTGAAAGCCACATCAAATGCCAGATGGACTTTTGTACCATATCACTTTTCTCTGCCAGTATTTTTATTATTATTAACTCATGTTGTTCTTATTGTTGGGCACGGGAGAAGGAAAACACATCTATGTACATACTGTCGCTCTCCATTTGCAATCTAATCAGTGTGGTTTTTGTGAGATGATGTGTTAATATGATCAGATGAACATTCTTTCTAATACTAATACAGAATGTGGGCCTGCTGTAATACAATCCAATGCATTTGAGGAATAGCAAGTGGCTGGAGGTTATCAACAGTCAGTTCTACCTGTTTCTTATACCTGTTTGACTTAAACTGTTTTACTTTTTCCCTTGTCATATGGCCTGTGCTAGACTATCATCTTCAAGAAACGTAACCATCCTTACCAAACTGAAGCATGTCTTCATGAGATCGCATAAAATTGCGCATAGCTTGAGACCGTATGTATCTATGTCAGCAGAGACAATTTATGCACCTCAGCTGCTGTCTCTGTCCACAGGCTACATACATAAGGGAGCGTGACAAGGAAAGTGTACTCTTTTATCCCCTCCACTGAACACTTCCATAGCTGATTTCTATGAATAGATTCTCGTTTGAATTGTTTTACATTAATTTCTCATGATAAATGATGGTATCTCATTATTTGCATCTTTATCTCGATCTTCATCATAGGCATGGAATCATAGCTATCATCTTCATCATCATGATCTTCATCATTGTCACTAGCTTCATCTTCATCATCATTTCATCTTCATCGTCATCATCATCATTATCACTATCACGTTGACAATGTCTCCACAAATGACTATATTATGAAAGAGTGTACATTTTTCAATTTGATGTGTTACAAAATATAAATGACTGGAACTGAAAGTTGACAACTGATGATTACGGGAATTTACCATAGACACATTACCAGCACTGTGATGGAAGATGATGGGCATTTTGTATAGAGGGCTATTTATGATAGTGATATGATATGAGAAGTGACCTTTGCGACTCCAAAGGATGATCAATAAGTTTGTTGGTTTTTTTTGCCTGGTTATGAGAGCTGTTGCCACTACTTGATAATTTGTCATTAGATATTCTACCTCTCAAAACAGTCACCAGCTTTAACAATACATTTTTGCCATCTCGCAATGTCCATAAAAAGTCTCTTAAAAAGAATAGCAAATTTTGTCTACTATTACCGCACGCTATATCTGAATTGTCTTGGCTATGGTTAGGCATGACCTGTAGATTGTAAGATAAGGCCATTCAGTTGAGTGAGATATTGATTCTCATCTCAGTGTTCTCCGTTCAATCAACAAACTTCTACTTTGCTTACATTTGTGATGGCATACCATCTGTGAACAATAAAATTGACAAATTTAATTATTGGGCGAGGTCCTTTTTTATTGACATCCATTTGTAAATGTTTCTTCAATCGCTGAAATTTTTATAATTGTGGCTCCACCTCTTGGTGTACAGGTAAAAAAAAATCCAAAAACTTTTTGATCATCTCTTTGTATACATGAACACACTCTGAGACTCTGTGCTCCTCAGGCTCCCGGGCCTCCCTAGCCTGCTTCTTGTGATTTTCCAAATCTCTTTTCAGAACTTATTTTGCAGAGATTTATTTAAAGTCTGTACATTACAAATCAAAGCTATATTATCTGTATTGCTCATTGTTGGTCAAAGTGCTATAAGTAGTTGATCTTGTATGCTGAAAGAAACTTTTCATTCAGCTCGTCAGAACTTAAGGGCTCTTGCTAGAGAAAGATCAAGCTTTGTTTTGTGTAATTCCTTTTGTGATACCTTCACATTCTCACACATCACCCTCACACTACACACTTACACATCACACCTACACATCCCAGATTACTTGTGTCACAAAGGCATGCAAGCACATGCGTTAAAGAATGCATTGCTGTCATGAGGAAGTAACTATGTATTTCAAATGCAAGACAATAGACACTGCACTTGTATTGTAGTAGGAGCACTGCTTTTGTTAGTTATAGGAACTTGATTTTGATATCACAAATTACAATGGTTTTTACAATGCTGTTGTGTTAGTTGTCTCACAGAAATGGTTCAATTGAGTTGTCTGACATTAAAAGTTCTGTGCATAATATTTTGGAATATATTCATTCCTCAGTGGTCAATACTTTCTTTGATATTGTTTCATACTTAACATCTAGAAAAAAATAATCCCAAAACTGTTGTTATCAGAATTACAAAGGAGGTACTTACAACACAAGACTTATGTGAATTTATTTTATTTTTGCTCTTGGTAATAAAGGATCATTTTATGGGACTGAAATCAAAATTATATTTATGATATTAATACAGTAATCTTGTTATTTTCTCTTACATTATTTCGCCAAAACATAAATTTATATTTTTGCAGACTTTAGCTGTTGGATAAAATCATTGAAAACAACACCACCCAACTCTTAGTGCACAGTGTTTTGGTGTTGTTTCATTCAGAAAACGATTAAATGTAGAGTTTTGACAGAACCAGAGTGGGAGTTACTGGTTCCAGATGTCCAGTAGGCTTCATTGTTCTGATATGTCTCTTTGCTTATGAAACGAAACAAAATGAAATATATATTTTCCATCTTATTTGCTCATAATAAGTACATTGTGGAGAGAAAAATATTTTAAAAATTTCACAGGAGGAATGCTCTACTAATGCATCTTGTTTTTATAGGTCAACATGGTATTTACATAAAATCATATCCTTACTAAATCATATTGTGTGCATTCTTTAGTATTGTGGTGTGGAGATATTTCTGCAGCAGATATTTGGGAATGCTATTCTATGCATTATATAATACCTAGTTATATCGTCGTATGAAAACCAGAAGTGTCTAAGTGCAAAAACTGCGATTCTGTTTTTTTCCCCCTACAGAACGGCCAAATTTTGTTATGCACTACTGCGTATCAAAAGATAGTTACAACTGGACGAGTTCAAAAGTTTTAAGCTTTTTCCATCATTGTTTTAGATTTTGAGTGCAACCAAAAAAGACCTGTCTGGAGGAGGGTTTATTTTATTGCTATACAAGCAGCCTTAAACACAACTGGCTGAGCGAGCTCAAGCCATTTGAAAATTTGAAGTTTCAATCTTGATTTCCAGAAACTTACAGTTTGGACTTGAGCACTTCTGATTATCAATCTGAAGTATATCAGTTGGGATAAATACATTGATGAATGGAATGTAAAAGGTCATCTTATATAGTGACAACATTTTGTGTGCCATTGGCACTGGACAGAAAATCTTTTTACTCCCCAACCCACTGCAGGAAACAATTGGAGGGGCCAAGCAGCCTGCTAGACAACAGTCACATTTTGGGAATAAAGTCAAAGATGCGACTGTTCACACAGTCTAGTAAGCAGCAACATTGGGCCAGGTGAATCGATTGGGGGTAAAATTTCTTTCCCTTGAAAATGACTAGCAGGAATTCAAACCACCCTTTTCAATGAAGTCCCAGGTCCTATCTATTGAACTAACTTGTCATCCGCACTGGGTGAAAAGACTGAGATCAGTTGGTGGGTGTTCATACAAAAATAAAATCAGGTGTTATATTTTGATTCACATTATAATGCATACCTACCTGTTCCTTGCTGGAGGATGTTATCTTTACATTTTTTTAATTTATCTTTGCATTTTTTATTTCTTAGTGCTGAAAGCAGAAAGATGCTCAGAGAGAGAAAGGGATGGAGAGAGAGAGAGAGAGACAGAAAGAGGGAGAGAGAGAGAGAGAGAGAGAGGGGATGTTTCATATGGTCCCTTTAGTGAAGTGAAGCATAATAATACTAAAGCAATGTCCCTTCCCATGAGTATAGATACACACACTGCCATCTGGAGTGGATAACACATTACAAAGTCAACACCTCCATTCAATAAACAAACTTTTTTTTAGACTATGCAAACAGTTCGTTCTATCTTTCTTCATTTCATATTTTTTTTCTTCCATGCTCGTTTGTGTATTTTATTTACATCTTTCAGAACCCAGAAAAAGAGGAAAAGACACAAAACAAGAGGGAGAAAAAAAGAAAAAAGAGAGGAGAAAAAAACCAAGCAAGCACCATATAGTATAGTGTTTTTATTCGTACCTCTCCTGGTCATGTGGATTTATTTATAAATCACAAAAAGTAACCGGGCATCTTCTCCGGGTGCTTGGCATTGTTTTGGATTGAAATACTAAGGGGGTCAGAATATGTAGGGAGATCTACAGACTGTCAAGACTCTAAAGTACTTAGGAAAGTGGAATAAGTGTCGTTGATATTGTTATTTTTTAGGAGTTTTTGTTCTTGGGGTTTTTTGTGTGGACATATCGAGGAGAAGGCGGACATGTTACTTTGTGGTGGAATCTTGCCTCTGTAACCGCAGTGGGGTTGGCCTTCAAGTGGGCTCGGGGCTGTAAGTGGATGCACTGGGTCTTCCTGGGCCGTTGTGCATTTGGTGGTGGCCAATGTTTATTTTTGTCTTTGTAAATCATCTCTCTGCGGTGTCGATGCATTTTTCCGGAAGTAATATTTATCTTTTTGTGCAATTTTCTCTTTCGTTTATGTTCTGACCTGTTTTCATGTGTCTCTTCTAACAATTTTCCCCTGGGCTACTTCTATGACCTTCGTGTGTCGTTGGGCTCTTAAACCACCAATAAACAACCAAGTGGGTGTTTGCTGCGAAATGGCTTGGGTGCCGAGTCTGCTCACTTGTCTGTACAAATCTTTCGAAGGTTACCTTCTTCTTCTTCTTGTTCTTCTTCTTCTTCTTCTTGTTCTTCTTCTTCTTCTTCTTCTGCATCATCATTCTGGAGAGCTTGGCCAATTTGACGTTTAAAGCTCTGCTTCATTGGTGGCTGTAGACTGGATGAGCATAGTTTATTTAAAACCCTTTCTCCCTTACTTCTTTTTTTTTTAAATAGGGAATGGTCCATTTGTCGCCCAATACATTAAATTTGGATATTGATTTATTTTTTTTTTTTAATCCTAGATTTCGCATCGTTAGCTTTTTCTACACTCTTCCAGTTTGAGCTGGCCAATGAGGGGGCCAGGGTATCGAAAGACGGTTATTACACTCGTGCGAGGTAAGCTCGGGCTTAGCACAAATTATTACCACTTGCTATGCCTGTCACAGCAGATCAGAAAATCGACCCGATAATATTCGTTACTCGTTGGAATCGAACCAATAAACGTAGCAAAGATGTTATATTTACAGATTGTAAATAGAGCGTATTTGACCCATTTTGGATTGAGAGACAAGAACCTTCACCTTTGCCTGTACGTCATTATCTGGCGTATCTTTGTGGTTGGTAGGTACCTATCCTAGCCCCATAGACCATCCCCATGAGACCTATGCTCCAAAATGTACAACACGTATCAGAAACAAATAGAAAAAAAATGAATTTAAAAAATCAATCTTTCACGATGTGTATACCATGATGAAGAAGACAAAAATTGAGACGTGAGACTTGTCATTTTAAAGCAAAATTATTATGGAATTATAACTCCCACAACTGCACCAGTTCACAAACCTCAAAGCATGATTCGGGTAACAAAATTATTATGGAATTATAACTCCCACAACTGCATCAGTTCACAAACCTCAAAGCATGATTCGGGTAGCTTCTTACATCCATCTAATGAAGTATGATTCGGGTAGCGTCTTAGTATGAGTCGGATAGTGTCTTACAGCCCTCAAAGTGTGATTTAGGTAGCCTTTTATAGCCCTCAAAGTATGGGTAGCGTCTTACAACTTACAGCCCTCAAACTATGATTCAGGTAGCGTTTTACAGCCCTCAAAGTATGATGTGGGTAGCGTCCAACAACTTAAAACCCTCAAAGTATGATTCGGGTAGCGTTCTACAGCTCTCAAAGTATGATTTGGGTAGCGTCTTGCAACTTACAGCCCTCAAAGTATGCTTTGGGTAGCGTCTTGCAACTTACAGCCCTAAAAGTATGGTTTAGGTAGCGTCTTACAACGTTGGTAGTGCCTTACAACTTACAGCCCTCAAAGTATGCTTTGGGTAGCGTCTTACAGCCGTCAAAGTATGATTTGAGTAGCGTCTTACAACAAACAGCCCTCAAAGTATGATTTTGGTTGTGCCATACAACATACAGCCCTCAAACTATGATTTTGGCAGCGTCTAGAGCGTACAGCCCTCAAAGTATGATGTGGGTAGTGTATGGACGAATAATCACTTCTTTATGATTTCATTGACTATGAGAGAGTAATTAGGGGTGCGCATTCTGTTTTCATTTTAATTTGGGGTGTGGGGTAGATAGATAGATAGATAGATAGATAGATAGATAGATAGATAGATAGATAGATAGATAGATAGATAGATATTAAATAGATAGATAGTTCGATAAATAGTTTGATAGATCTGTGTGTACTATAGTCTACAAGTTTCAATTTCAATTTCAAACTCAAATTCAAAAACTTTACTAATTGTCGGTATCAAGTATTAAAACAATTGAATAAGAACACAATATTACGTATGTACGTAAGTACGTATGAATGTATTTATGTATGTATGTATGTATGTATGTATGTATGTATGTATGTATGTATGTATGTATGTATGTATGTATGTA
>JBCIKM010352373.1:0-11167 GCA_039654465.1 Melibe viridis
GAGAAAGTCATGGATAGAGGAAGAATTAAGAAGAGGGAGTGGGGGGGGGGGGGAGAGGGGGACATAGAAGAGAGAGAAAGAATTGGGAAGAGTGTGTGTGAGGGGGGAGAGAGAGTTTGTGTGTGTGTGTGTATGAGAGAGAGAGGGGGGGGAACAGAAAAGAGAGGGCGAATGGGGAAAAGTTTGTGTGTGCACGCGCGCACGCATGTGAGAGAGAGAAAGAGAGAGAGGGGTGGGAGTGGGGAGACATAGGAGAGAGAGGGAGGGGGGGAGAGTTTGTGCGAGAGAGAGGGGGAGGATGGGGGCGGGAGACAGGAGAGAAATTGGAAAAGTTTGTGTGTGAGAGAGAGAGAGAGAAGTTTGATTATGAATTGTAGTTGTTAAAAGAATAACAATGGGGAAAAAGTGACGTTGGGGTCAATGAGCGGTCACAGGCATCGGCTGTCTGTGTTGTTTTTCTTTTATTTTCTTTTGAAATAGACTTTCAGGGATAGATCATTGCGGGGTGTTTGGTTATTGACTTTTCACCACCCCACCTCCCCCTCTATCCTTTTTTTTTAGTTTTCTTTCTTTCTTTCTTTTTTCTTCGCTTTTTCTCCTCTGACATCGGCGTTTATGCGCGCATGGCCTGGTTTAATGAAATCAGTTTGTCCACTCAGGCAGTTATAATTTGTTTTTATTTGCCTAATAATTGGTCATACCGGCAACCCAAAGCTGTTTATTTCATCCGTCGAAGTTGTTTTGGGCCTTGTTTTGCTGATATTCAATCTGGTGTTTTGTTCTCCGGCTTTCTAAAGGAGACATTAAATGTTTCTGAGGATCTCCTTCCATTATTGAGTAACACTAACATCGTTTCTTAGATTTTTATTCTCGACTATCAAGTCTGTATGCCTTTATTATCAGGGTTATTGTGTTTCCAGTACTTAAGTTTTGTCATTCGCTGTTGTTACTGAGACTGAAGCTTGATAATTCTTTTTGGGTTTATATGATAGCCTGTCTTGGACTTCTAATGTAACAGTGGATCATTCTGCAGAATATTTTTCTGCAGGTCAAATTTGTAATGAAAGTTGAAATCTTTTTTTAGCCGAATTCTTAAATTTGTAATGAAAGTTGAAAGCCTTTTTAGCCATCCTTCTTCATTAAAACACATACATGCGCACACACACACACACAAACACACACACACACTCACAGAACATATTTTATGGAGCACAATCATTTTTAGATAGTTTTAGAGATGCATTTGTTTATGGTCAATAAATCCTGTCGATTAGATTAATTGATGCGCTAATCTTTCATACCAACGTTGAACTTAGACTATTATTTTACCTCTCATTACAAAATATTAACAGCAACAAAAGCCAAAAAAAAACCCAAAAAAAACCTCAAACTCAAACAAAATAACTACATTTAGAAAGAGAACTTATAAATCTGACAAGATAATCATGAAAATGGTTCAAAGTTTTTATCATTTAATTGATGTCTGTCTTTTGGATGATGATAATGCAAGGACCTGTTTCAATGCTATTTTTTTTCTGGTTTTACTTCCATCGAAAAATGCCTCTCTTTTTTCATGAATGTCCCTCTTTTTGAAGAGTCGAGGTTGGCAGCTCTGTATATGGATGGGGGCCGGAGGGGAGGGAAGATTGAGGACGGGTAAACAATGTTCTTGTGAGAGAGAGAACCGCTTGTGGCAAGTGCAGAGCGGAAGTTTGGGACAATGTCGCCGTATGAATAAACTAACAATCATTCTTCAGTGTAGTGGCTATTGCTGCAATTGTAGCTATCCCAACAATAGTACTGGAATAAAATAGTGAAGAGAAGGTCCGGAAACAAAACACAGTTGAAGTTGGATGGAGGAAAATCATGAATAAAAAGACAGCTAAAGAGAAAGAAAAGACAAAGCTGCTTTGGGCGCAGAGTTGCAGTTACGTGAGTACTATGCAAATGACTGCCCAAACAATCATGAAACTTACCAAAGTGCAAATTAGTGTAAAGCTTTTTGTCCGAAAAAATACAGCGTATTGAAAAAAAAGAAAGAAAAAAATGGATCTTGCGGGGGGGGGGGTGAAAAATTACAGGACGCATTTTGGATACGATAGGGAAGAAAGGGGGGAAAACAAACAAAACTCTATGGATCGACCACGTAACACTTAGCTTGTAATTCCAGCACTTTACCTCTTCGGCTTAAACAGCGGTTTCTTGTGAGCGATACATAATGTATGAAACTACATCATCTGGGCGGAGAGCCCAAAAGGGAACCGGAAGTTTGGCTAAAATTGTACAAATAACTGGTCCACTCCATTAATAATAACCACTCCGTTGAATGAAAATAACTTCATTATGAGTATTCATCTCTGGACTTGAGAATGAACTTCAAACAGTTGGGTTTTTATTTGCGAAAGAAATTAAACTGTTTATAATTGATTTAAAAAACATCGTCATCTTTAACCTTGCACAGAAAAGATCTGTCTTTTGCTTCTTCGGTGTCACGAAAAAACAGAATCATCATGGGGGAAATGACAAAAGGTTAAATGGATATACTTTTCCATTTATTACGTTAAACCATAAAATGAATTTCCAGGGATTCCCAAAGCCAAACGGCCATCAGGGAATGTCATCAAAACCCCTTTACTGTTGTATTTGGCATTCTAACCTCAAGCTTCAAGCTTCTCTATCATGCTTGATTTTGAGGAAAATCCAATTGATGTGATGAAAACTTTATTTCTGTTTTTTTTTTTTTAAAGACAACTTTCTTTTATTTAGATAGTGTGCAAAAATGCCTAGTGTGCTTGAAGACCATGGAATTCGGGATGTATGGGCCTCAAATATGGAGGAGGAGTTACGAAACATCAGCCGTATTGTTCAATCACATCGTTACATTGCAATGGTAAGAGGTTTCTTTGTTTGTTTTTGGTTTTTATTGGGTTTTTTTTTGTTTTGTTTTTTTGTTTTTTTTTTGGTGCTTCTTCATTTTCAGGGACTTTTTAAAAGGGTCCTGTTATTGTGTGTTTGTGTTTTTATTATAGTCAAGTGCTGGAAATTTTAGTAGAGTTTGAAAGCTTTGTTGGAAAAAATTGAAGGAAAGCAGAGACTTACAGTTATTAGACCTAAGGAGTTAAAATTTATTCTCAAATTCACTTCAGACTTTTTATAATGATAAAAATGGATCACTCTGTCTTGTTTTCTATCTTATTTTATGTTTTATTTTATCCAACTCAGGACACAGAATTTCCAGGAGTCGTTGCCCGTCCATTAGGTGAATTCCGCTCTACTCAAGAGTACACATATCATCAGATGAAATGCAATGTCAATCTTCTGAAAATCATCCAAATTGGCTTCACTTTCTTTGATGAGGAAGGGAACAGAGCGAAACCAATTTCTACGTGGCAGTTCAACTTTAAATTTTGCCTGGGGTGTGTTATTAACAATTTAATTTCAGTGTCACTTTGGTATTTATTTTTTCACTCTTTCTTTTATTTTTTGTCCCTTTCTTTCTTTCTATCTTTTTTTTTTTTTCAAATGTTTGAATCATTCTAATATTGTACTCAGAGAGAGCATTTCAAGACCATAGGCAAGTATTCTTGCAAAATTATGCTGTGTGGAATTGCCAAAGAGCGAGGGTTTTTTGGATAGAGACGATAGTCTATTGCCGTATTTATACTACAAATTCTGTGTAAGTGTACACATACTTGCTTTTAATTTCTAAGTATTATTAACAGTTTTTTGTTAGAATTTATTAGATGAAAAATCTTATACACTAAAGGAAATGTTTACAGGATGAATGGATTCTTTTCTTCTTTTTTTTTCACTATTTGAGTCAAAAAGTATGAGGGTTTGCTTCATGTAGTAAATGTGCCTTGAAATACTGAGTATTGGGAAATTTTGTATTTTGAGTGTTCTCATTGGTCATTGAGCTGAATCTATGGTCCTGAGCAAGCTAACTGGTGGTTTCTGTCCCATCAGAAACTAGTTAAGTCTATATTGTCTTCTCTCAAACATTTTGAAAGAAATTTGATACACTCAAATTAACACCGGACATTCACATGAAAAAAAAACCCAGAAAGAAATATGTCCTCTCAGTCCTTGATTTTGACATTGATTTTTTGGGGGTTTTTTTTTTGTTTAATCACAAATTACAGTGAAACATTTGTGAAAATAAAATGATTTTGGGTTTGTTTGAATGTTTTCCTTCTGTTCATACACAGAGATGACATGTATGCCAAAGAATCCATAGAGCTGCTGCAGAATTCCGGCATCCAGTTTGAGCGCCATGAAAAAGATGGCATGGATCCATTCGACTTTGCCGCAGAGTTGATTGGGGCAGGTGTTGTCTTACAACCAAACGTTTTCCTGTCATTTCACAGGTAATTTGCTTGTTGTTGGGCGATCAAGGGCAGCTAAATGTGCCACAGAAATTGATGGAATTTATCTACATCGCTTTTAATAACTTATAATACTTTTTTCAAGGGAGAGGGGGGACTCTGGTTGGGTTGTTTTGTTTTTTCTTGTTTGTCTAGATAAGCCAAGTTATCTTTGGGCTTCATTAGAGGCAGCCACTGAAGTGCTGTTTATTAGTCTCTTTCTGCAGCTGTGGCCACCGGTGCAGCTGTTAGTGTCACATATGAATATAAATGTTTCTATTTTTTCACGTAACATTGATCATTGAGAAATTTTGTCCGAGTAAAGAATTCATAAATACATCAGGTTTAAGGTAATGTGTGAGGAAAATCAATTTGTTTGTTTGTTTGTTTTTGGGATTATTTGGTCTCTGTTTCTTTTTTAAAGACTGTTGACAACAATGTGAGATGCTGACCTGTCCATTCCATCTTTTGCAGTGGCTACGACTTTGGCTACTTCATCAAGATGCTACAAAACCGTGACTTGGAGGAGGATGATGATGAGTTTTTCTCCCAGCTCCGCTTGCATTGCCCGGACATCTACGATGTGAAGTACCTGATGAAGTCGTGTAAAGATCTCAAAGGCGGTCTTCAGGAAGTCTCAGACTACTTGCAGGTAGAATAAATGGATCGGGTCTTGTCATTCTCCTACATGATCCTATGGAGTTGTGAGAAAAGAGTAGAAAAAAGAAATAATATTTTCAAGGCTCTTATGAAAGAAATGACATTTTGTCGATAAAGAATGATAACATTCTGAAATTTCTTGCAATGAATTACTCTGGTGCAAGAAAAATTGTTTATTTTGATTCGGGTAATGTTTCCTAATGATGAGATGTGTGGAAGGACTTGTCAAAGTGTTTCGGGACTGAAAGATAGGATTTTCACTTGCATCAGAGCGATTCTTAAAGAGATTTTGCTGACTGCCAACACATATTTTGAACCCAGGTGACATCCCAAAAAGGGACCATTCCAAATCTGCAATAAAATCACACTTCTGTACTCATTCTAACAATAATAACTTATCTTTATTGTCCAGAAAAGGCAATTTGTTGTTGGTTACACCTTGTCTCCACAGTCGTGACATTGTTTAGTTAATAAATTCAACAGGACATACATTCAGAAATTGATAGTTGTTTGGAAATTGGTTCTAATATTCATAAAATAAAAAGGAGGACAATACTTGCACAACACTCCCGCCTTCACCAATACCCTTACATCCCCTACCACCTGTTGTTTGTGAACTATGCAATGGTTGTTTGTAAAAATGATAAGCTCTTTCCTATACCTTCCATCCTTAAAAGATATAAAGCTTCTGATGCTTTGGCTGTTGTGTCAGTTATAATAACTGGTCGGGGGGGGGGGGGGGGGAGTTTTCTTGACTAAGAGGGTAAATGGAGGCTGGAGTTCCTGTGAACTATGGGACAAGAATCATCGTGTAGTAAATGGTTGTTGTTCTTTTTCAGATCAAGCGTTTGGGGCCTCAGCACCAGGCAGGAAGTGATAGTCTACTGACAGGCCTGGCCTTCTTCAAGATGAGGGAGGTGAGAATAGCAGCCAACACACATATGCACACACACACACACGTACAGGTGTAGTTCTTACCTCTTAGGACTACAAGTTCCCTGTATTGTATGACATTTAACATTTCACAGAGTAATTTCCCATGGATAGATATCTTGAATTGTTTGTTCCTGTTCATGGACGTTCCCAAAATTGACTTCTATCGTTTTATCTTATTGACCAGGGGTGCCAAATCTCTGGGGGTTTTTTCCCGGTTTATTCTGTGGATGGGGGAAATTGTTCACTTTACAAGTTCAGATCAAAGTTTTTCTTGTTATAGTTGTCTCCAACAGCTCTGTTGCTTAAAAGGTGACACGCTGTCTGTGTGTGTTTGAACATCTTAGTCCTCAAACCATTTTTTAGTAAAGATTTTTTTTCTTTTGTCATGTTCCGTTCAGTTTGACAAATACATGTTTTGTTTGAGTTTTTTCTTGTCTTTTCAGTTTTATTAGTTTATTTCTACACATTTGTTTTCTTTAATTACTTTTCTTTTCCCTGCATTGTGTCTTCCACAACAGTTGGAGAATTGAAAAGAGTAGGCTGCTGCGCTGCCTGGGTGAAATTCCAAATTAATTCTTACAACAAATCGATTCACCTGTGTTTTGCGCTGAGCATTTGCCACTAGTAGCTTTGCAAGGTGTTCCAACAATGGTATGATCACCAAGCAGCCTGTCATGTTGCACGCCGCGGATAGACAGATAGAAGGAGGAATAAAGGTAGAGAAAGAGACCGACGTGCTCTCCCACTCTCGTTATAATCTAAGGCTCAGCCACTGCTGCAAATAACAATGGGCTATAATTGATCAATAGCTTAAGTTGAGAGGACAAAGGAGACAGAGAAGAAGTTTTGACCATGTGAAAAAAATAAAATAATGAATACTTCACCCTGAGTTACAGGGAAGAAAAGACTTCACTAACTCTGATTGGATTGATTTACACAAAAGAGTAGAAAGTGCTTTATTTACAGTCTAAGTCCTTTGTGGACCAAGAAAATCAAGGCATGTGGCTCGTTAAATCACTGGGAAAATTACTGGCATTAGTTAGTGTTTCCCAGATTTTCCAATCCAGTTGTGTACTTATCTGGTCTTCAGCGGTCTGGCGTCGTCTCGTCCGAGCTGAGCCACTGTTGCTAAAAAGGTGCAAGGTTTGTCCTCGAGTCCTTCAGGCGGAAGGATTATCGGGTGGGACTGTGTGTCGTCGGCTGGCTCCTCTTCTCATTTGAGCTGGGTTAGCCACTGGCCGGAAGGATTTCTATTGTGCAGGTCTGACCTCAAAGACTTAGCACGTGGATTGGTTGCCAGGCAGGGACTATTGGGAAGAAACAATTTCAGTTGGATGAAGAAAGGTTTCTCATCTTGTGGTCCGCGCACAGGGGGTCGGCCAGTAATTCAGCAACGCCCTCATCAAAGACTAGACATGCAAATATTCGTTTGCCTAGCTGTGGCCAGCGAACCAATCTGGCACTCGCCAACACACGTGGGTATGAATGGGTCGTAGGCGGGCGTGTTACATTACATAATATGTATATAAGCCATGCGCTAAATAATCCATCCCTGAGGGCAGTTGTTTTACAACTTAATGAAATCATAGTGGACGAGTGTCTCACTGAAAAAGCATCTAATTACTAATAGTCTTCATAATAATAATGGTAATAAAATGGATGTGAGTAATGCTTATCTCAAGTATAATAATAATTATGATAATGAACATATTAATGTTGATAACATTAATGGCATGGCAACTGATATGATTAAGCATTGAGTAGCAATATTCACATGGATGAGTATACATAATAAAATAACTATAAACAACATTTTACTTTAATCACATTTGCCACTTCACTCACCCGCTTTTTCGAATAAAATACTTAATTGACGAGTTGTCTGTGTCAAGAGGTTGAAACTGAAGCAATCTTCTGTCGCTAGGTCTTCAATCTTGTTCGAGCGGTTCCCTAAGTTTTTCTTTCACTTAATGCTGGAATTATGGCATATCAGCGAGAACGGTTCTGGCGAGAGGTGAAGCTATCCCCACGCGTAGCTCTTTTATAGGGCCTAATTAATGGCTTGGCCACGCGTACTTGCTCATCTTTTATTGGATGGGTAGGCAGATTTAGTTGAATATTCATATCTACCCACGCCGACTTGTAGATGTGTTAGGAACTTAAAATGGGTTGCTGTGTGAGTGGACCCCATGGTGAGTTTTTGAGTCATAGCTACGAGTGACCAGCACAGAAATCAAGTACTGGCCTCTCGGTTGGCAAATGGTGGTCTGGTAAAGTCATCAACGCCTTTACCGCACGAAATGTTGGTTAGTTGTGTTACTTTTACCCGAGGCTGAGATGTACTAAGGATCAAAACATGACACAGCCGTTGTAAGCGCTTTGAGCCTGTGGTTTAATGGGGTTAAACGCCAGACAAGTGCCATCTATAATTATTATTAGTTCACTTTTTTTTTTTTGTACGATTAACTACTTTTTTCTTTAATGCATTCTGTCTTCCACAGCTGTATTTTGAGAACAACATAGAACGGGAGAAATACTCTGGTCACCTGTACGGTCTGGGCCCGTCCTCTTCCAACGCCGCCAACGTCACCAATGGCGTGCCTTTCTCAGACCACCTGGAAATCAATGCAGACAACGGGGCACAGATCTCCAGCACGTGATGGGATAAAATCTGACTGTTGTCTGTCCTTTGTGTGCGTGTGGGCGTGTATGTGGACATTGGTGTGTTTGAATACAGTATGTGGGGTGAAAGACGACTGTGTTAATGGCAGCCCCTGCCTTGATGGAGGGATGCAGTGAGAGTTACCCAGAGTGACACTGTAAATGTTGACAATGAACTTGTCCTTTACAGAAATCGGCATAGTGTGTGTGTCCTTTCCTTTCTGACCTCATCATTGACAGATTGTCCCTTGACCAAATCGTTTTGAATATTTTGTAGATTAAGCCACAAACCTGAATCAATGTTTATTTGTTTATTTTGGTCTTTTTGTTGTTGTTGTTGGGACAATTGGATTTGAGTTTTTTGTCTTTGTGCTGACATTATATCTGTCAAAAGTAAAGTTTCAGCTGTTGGTAGTCTTTGCTTTACTGCTGACTTCTATGGTTACTTTTCAGAAAATCTCCACAATTTCTTATGAAACCACCATTAAACACAGAGACGAATAGCTGTATTTGTTCAAATGGGGGTAGATGAAAACCTTTATTTTCAAGGGTGCAACAA
Source organism: Melibe viridis (assembly GCA_039654465.1). Taxonomy (NCBI): domain Eukaryota; kingdom Metazoa; phylum Mollusca; class Gastropoda; order Nudibranchia; family Dendronotidae; genus Melibe; species Melibe viridis. The sequence goes on from JBCIKM010352373.1 coordinate 9,181, forward strand.
TGCTATCACCTTGATGTTAGGTTCCTGGTTGCTCTTGTTGGCATGACCAGTCAAGTCGAATGATCCGAGTCCCTTGGAATGAGACAGATCCCGTAGTCAGTCCAGTGACTGAAGGACACTGTGAAATAGTAAAACCAATAAAACCTTTTCCATCCCTTTTTTTGGGGGGGAGGTGGATATATTGTCTTGTGTGGTGGGATGGGCAAGAAAAATTTAAGGTTATTTTTATTACTCAGTGCTTGTTTCATATGTCTTTGAGTATCACGAGCTGTTTCAGTGTATGTGAAAGCCATTAAAATGGTTTTGTAGACTGTGAAAGCAGAGCGAAACTATTGAAAAGTCACTAACGCAAGTCCTTTTTTTAAATATTTTTTTCTATTTCATATCAATTCAGTGTCAGTGGGATGTGTATGTTCTGAACCTTGAAATTTGCTGTATTTTTTTTTTTTTACTGAATGATTTTTTTTCTCATTCTTTCTTTTTACGTAGGAGATCATTAAAACTCTATTTTGTTGTTTTTCGCGAGAAAACGTTTTGAATGTTATCAAGTGTCTGATTTTGCCAGGTTTTTATTTTGTTTACAAGGTCTTTTTTTTTTTTTTTTTTTGGAGTGTGGGGGGAGGGTGGAGTTGTGTGTGTGGCTTTTTATTGAGTCCAGTTGGGGATTGGGTCATTTGTTTTCTTGTACAAATCACATACAATACATAGCCTCTATCTCATGGTGGATCATTAAAAGCATCATTTTTGTAATACAGTTCTTGTTTCTAATTTTTCTCATTCTTTCAGTGTCTACATTATTCAGGGATCAGGGTCAAGGTCATCAGAGTACCTGTGGTCTCATTTGTTCACATGAAACCAGAAGAATTCACCGTGGCGTTAGGGCCAAAATCTTCTGTGATGTTTTGCCTTAAATTAAATAGCGATGTCAAACTGTCTTGGTGAGGCAGTTGAAGAGTGTTTTTCCAAAACTCCGTAAGTGACATTTTTTTTTTTAAAATTCCTTGGTATTGCTTTCTCAAACTTCCTTGTATTTTTTCTTAAACTTCATAGCAACATCTCAGGACGGGTGAGACTTTATACTGCTTTCAAATCAAGGTCCAAAAGGTCTTTAATTTATCAACTCAAAGAGGAAAATCAGGGGAAACCATCCTTGATTTCGCTAAATAGTTGACACAGAACATGTAGAGAGTTTTGGAAAAATGTTCTTCAATGAATACAGGATAATGATTCTCTTCATGTAATTTTGTGTGTGTCAGTGTCATTGTAGACTTGTCCTTTCCAGGGTTGAACCCAGGTTCTATTTTCTTCCCCTGTAGATCATTGCGCTGCTCTGTGAAAAACATGTCTTGGTCAGGGTCGAAGCCTGTCTGCTAATTTAACTAATTTATCGTCTTGATTTCCTCTCAGGCGCTTCTATGACCCTTCTATGTAATAAGCTTCTGGCTACAACATAATGAAAAACGTTTTGACCATTTGCCTTTTGTTGGAATGCTTTGGAAACCCACCAAGCCATAAACACTTTGTCATCCCTGTGGCCCTAGGTGCTAATGATGCATGATATCGAATCAATAGGTGGCAACTTTTCATTGCCACTGAGATAGATGGTTATTCCTCATTGTCTCTGAGTATATACTTTGTATCTAGTGCCAGGGAAATCTAAACTATATACAATAGTATTGTGTAGACTGATGTGATTGTGATGATTAAATTGGGATATTATACCAATGATGAAGGCAATCCCAATGAAAGACAAACTTTGTGACTACAAAGAGCCAGAGATTTCAAATCTGAAGTTTTCTTCATCAAGTTGGAAAGCACCAATTGTTTACTTTCCTCTTGGTTTTTCCTTATCCCTCGTGTGTGTCATGGGGCACACCACCAATAAACACACAAATATATCTCTCTTCTTAGTCTCTCTCTCTCTCACTCACTCTCTCTCTCTCTCTCTCTCTCTCTCTCTCTCTCTCTCTCTCTCTCTCTCTCTCTC
>JBCIKM010352479.1:2502-21055 GCA_039654465.1 Melibe viridis
CCCCCCCCTCCCCCCCCCCCCCCCCCCCCACACCATCCCAGATTTGGATATTATGAAATAATAAATTATTAATTCATGATCTGTTTTGGAAAGGTTAGGATTATTTTTTACTGTCAAATTTTGTCTGTGTCTTTTTATGTAAAGAGAGGTAAGGTTATTATTTTTACAACTTTATTTTTATCATTTTGGATTATTGCTATGCTTCCAGATTCTGTGCCATCTTCAGCCGGAGAGACCAGAGTGTAGGGAAAAGTTGGACAAGATTCTACAGCAGATTAAATGGCCCAGTTTCCCTGGGGTTTATATGCTTCTTCTAAAGGTATATTTTTGTTGTGGGTGTCATCCGTCAAATAATTGTAGACATTTGAGTGTTGCATCTATAGTTGAAGAGCTTTGATTGATACCACATCATTCTTTGATGAAGATGGATGTCACTCCTTCAGAATTAGTTCTCCTTTAAGAGTCTATTTCTTGGATTGAATATGTAACACACAGGATAACATTATGTCAAATTATGGTCGAAAGAATGATTGGCTTGATGAGCAAAGGTAGTAAATTTTGTAATGGTTAAAAAACTTGTGATTAAAAGAAGCATAATGATTTTAATGTGTGCTAACAAATGTATCTATTCAGAATATAAGTGTTCATTCAACATGATTTATATGATGAAAGAGGCACTTCTACATCATGACCAATTTTTCAAAGAACTAAGAAAAATCAACCCATCTTTTAAAAGACCCTTCCCTGGTAGGATTTAAATTCCCTCTTGCTATTTTGTGAGTATTTTACTTATACAGTAATTGAGTTATGGATATTAGACAGATTTTCCAAACTCTTTTGATCACTGCAATAGGGTTGCACCTCCTTGGTTGCCTCAGAAGCTACCTGGGGTCTGTTGTCCAAACTGATTCTTTGTGTCAACTCTCCCATCATTGATCCAACTGGACACTGGGGTAAGGCCATATCAGCTTCAAGTTCTTTTTTCTTAATAATTGAAACATTTCTGCTGATGCTTTGTTAAAAGTAGTTAGGTTGAAAGCATTATTAAAACAACACTTTGATATAAAATACTACTGCACAATTATTGTTCTGCTAATGGTAACTTACTTTTATAAGTATCATACTTTAAAAATTTTTGCTCAATTTTATCAGCATGTGCCTTTTTTTTATATGCTGAAAGTCTTTGATTTTTTTAATGAAAAGAGGACCAAGATTATGATGTGTTTTGTTTTCCTTTGGTAGACTTGAGTGCCAAACTGTGTATCATGTAAATATCTAATATGTTTTTGAAATATATTTTACCCTACATCAAAAGTAGATTTCAATAGCAAACTCTTTTTCAATCATTTCAGGGTTTCCTATGGTGACGATTGCCCTACTGCCCTATCTGGTGCAGCAGTATGAAAGCCCAGGACAGGTGTGCCGTGAGGCTGCTGAAAGGGTTGCTCAGGTGTGGCTCCTTTAACAATTTCAACCTTAGAGATTATACAGAATGCAATATAGTTCTCATGTTGTTTCGTGTGCAAATAAAAATAGTTTTATTGTAACAAAATTATAGTGCTTTGTTAATTGTTATTGGTGAACTATGCTTAATTGATCTTTATCATACTGGTTAAGTACATGCAAAAAGCTGAGGTTAAAAGAAACAAACAAACAGATGAATGCTACCTGTCACCACCATCACCTCCCCTGATCAAAACTCCCCCATCAACCATTGAAAAGTTTTTGTTATAATTTTGAAACTTTGTGCAAATTGATACACTTTTTACAAAGACAAAGCAAAACTTTTTAAAAAGTAAGGATGATTACCGTCATTTCTAATAGTAAGTTCAGGTTTGTTCTGTCTATTTTATTAGCAAAATATAAGACTAACGCAAACCAGGATACATCATTTGAGAGTTTAGAAATTTTCTTTCTGAATGAGTACATGCTTATAAGTAAGGCCCTAATAGCGTGACAGTTACAAAGTAATAAAAAAGCACATGAAAATTGTCAGGTAGCAAGAATAACTAAAACATGTGAACGAATTTGCTCGTTTTGCAGAGCTTGGTTTCTAGAGGCCAGTTTCAAAAGGTGTCTAGAATCTTTGCTTTATTAAAAAGATATAATTTTAAAGAGAATTTCCTATTATCTCCATTTATATGTTGTTTGTAATTAGCTTCTAAATTGGGAGCTTGGTTTCGAAAAGTTCAACCTGAACTTACTTTGGCAAAAGAGTGTACGTGGTATTCAAGTTGTGATCAATGTTCAAGTGCTTTTTTTTTTGTTTCTCTGTAACAGCCACGCTATGAAGACATTACAAGTAAACCAATATTTATTCAAAAGATAAATTTAATGGCTTTTAAATTATATATCCTGATATGCATTTAGTTGTATGTTGTTCTTTTAAAACAGGAGGAGCAAACCTGAACTTACTTTTGGAAAGGACTGTATAATTGTTATCTTCATCTTCATCATAATGATCATCATATAATCATACTGTAATTCACTCATACAAAATTTCTGAAAGTTAAAAGATTCCTGTCATTTATTATTATTGTTCTTGTTATTTTTCTTCAGTCATGATTATTTAAACATTACCTCATTAAGACATTAAATATATCTCTGAACACACAATGAATATAAACTGTTTTCTCTGCAAGTTCTTAAGCGAGATTACACCAATCAGCCTTCATTTTGGGATGAAATGAAGCAAGCAAGGCAGAGGCAGTTAAGTTCTCTACGCATATTATTTATTATAGTCATGCATTATGGGTACCTACATTGTAAATCTGTGGCATTGTTTGTGTTGTTATAGATGTGCAGTCACCAAGGGGACCGGCTGGACAACCTGGCTACAGTGATGTCCTTGTACAGCCGTGGCACTTTTGGCAAGGACAGCTGCCAGTGGACCAAGTGTGTCATCAAGTACCTGCTGGATGTATATGCCAACTGTGCCATCAGCATGGTCACCCTCCTAGTGGAGGTCAGTGTCGGCAACAAAATCACCATATTATAGTGTGCTTAAAAGTTTCTTCAGTTTTGTCGCTATGAAAGTGAGGCATTAAAAAAAAATATTTAAAGCATCAAGTGAAAGATGAGAAAATCTTCTTCACAAGATACAGATAGAAATAAAATACTTAATAATCATTTTTTAGTTCGAAGCAGTTGTTTTTCATTTTGAAAGCTTAATTTAGTTTGAACTGGATATATCACAAGCATAATTTCCTTGCATGCTGTTGTGTATAGATTGTTGAAATATTATTTGATCATAAAATCATGGACACATAAAGCTTTGAGAAGATAAGCTTTGAAACCTTTTTCATTGTTGTCAAGAAAAAAAACAACTTTAAGTTACTTTTGAGTTTCACTACCTTTGTTTTGTTTTGTTATCCTTAACCCTTCATACAACATAAGCAGTGTTGGGACCCAGCTCCAAGGAGCTTGGAAAAAACTCTGGATCACAAGAAATGAAGACATGCAGATGACCAATCCACCGTGCCTAATTTTGTGTGGCATAATGAGCAATACATGTGGGGTATTACTCAATCTTAAGCCAAACAATAGTTGCTGTTGCCTTGGTGGTATCTGGTAATTGAGGGAGACCAATGAGTCGATTTACCACAGGGCACAGTTTCACTAAATAAGATTATTAAATCTAAAAAAAATTTCAATAGTTATTCCTCTTTTGAGAAAAGCCTTAAGTTTTTTGTTTGTTTTTTTCTCAAAGTTAGTCTTGTTTTTACACTGAGTTGTTTGGTTTGCCACGGCTATGAGACATAAGAGGAAAAACTCACATATCTTTTCTTTATTTATTCACCTTTCTCTATGTCTTTGTCTTGTCCTTTTCTTGACTTTTTACTCATACAGCAATTTTTCAGTGATTTATTTATTTGGAATTTCAATATATCCCAGTGTCTGCTCTCTTCTATTACTTATAAACATACCATAAGTGAACAGTAAGTTTTTCTTTATGTACAAGGCCTGACAGAAGTTAACTGTGAAAATTGAGTTGTTTTGTTTTTATTATTCCTTATTTATTTTCTCTGCCTACAGATCCTGGAGAAGGGCCAGTCCACCTACCAGTCATCGTGCCTGCAGATCCTGTACTGCATGGTGCACTACCTGGACGTGTCCAGCACTCCCAGCTCCATCCTCAACCAGGAGCTCTTCCTCTCCATCACCAAACACATCCAGGTGAACCAGGGCAGGACAGGCCGTGGCGGGATAGGGTGGGGGGGAGGAATGAAATATAGATAGAGTCATATTAACGACGACTTCAACATTCTTTATTAGGTGGGATGGAGCATTCAGAGGTGTTAAAATGTATTTGTGTGTGTGAGGGATCTTTTTTTTTTTTAATTACTATAAAATGCTCTTTTAAGATATCACTTTTGCTTTTCTGTAATTTTAATGATGATAATATCGATATTACTGCAAGAATAATGATTATTAGGGATGCAATGACAATTATGAAAAAAGCGACAATTACATCAACAATGAGAAGAATAAGAGTTTTTTGGTCAAGATAATGAAGAATAGCTTCCCCCTCTAATCTCTTCAACTTTAATTCTAATATTTTTAGGGACCAAATTGGCGTGAGGCCTTGAAAATTCTGAAGTTGGCAGTGACCCGCTCCTCTACACTGGCAGCTCCTCCTCCTTCCAACACCTCGTCCTCTGCTGCTGCTAACGAACTGGCCATGTTCTCCCACTCAGCTCATACAGCCTTCACACACACTTCTTTCGCTGAGGCTGAAAACTTCACCAAATTCAATAAAGAATTGCCGGGTATGTTTTGACATTGTCCAGACTTGTTCAGGGAAACCAGAGGTGTTGCTACTTTTCCACACAACACCCCCCCCCCCCCTTCAAAGAAAAAAAAAACAACAACAAAAAACAATCCAACAAAGACAAACAAACAAAAAAACAAACAAACTAAACAAAATCAAACAAACAAACCCAAAACAACGAAAACAAATTGACATCTGATCATTTTACTTTATGCTTATTTTGACTATTTTTTGATTGATAGTCAAGAATGTTATGCTTAATCTTTACTGTCTGTGTTTTTGCTGAGAAAGATCTGTGAATTGGAAAGATTCAGTGGTTGATACATTGTTGGCTTCAACTGGGTAATTAACATTGACAGATAATGCTGTGCTAGCAGGATGAGGTTTTGCTCAAGTCATTCTAAGCAGATGCTAGACATACAAGTAGCACTGCTGAGAAGTCTTCTAAATAATTATGCCATTACATAGAAATATTAGTATTATGAAGCACACTACTCTGTGTATTCAAATGGATAGGAGGTCATAGATTTACTTGATGATTTCTTTTGCATGACTTTTGCCTTGTAGGTCGCACATTGGACTTTACGGTTGACCTGTCAAAAATACCCATCATCGGTTGTAAGTTCATCACTGCAGACAGCTTCAAGTACATCTCTGTAGATAACAAGGACCGCCCTCCTACTTCCAGTGGCTCTGCCGTCTCTCTGTCCCGTAAACCATCCAACAACCAGGACTTAGACTCAGTTTGGAAGCGGCCTCAAGCCTCACAGGTAAAAAGAGTGATAGGATTTTTTTACTATCAAAATTTTATCTTATTTGCCTGCCTGCCATGAAAATATGATAGAGTAATGGATGTCTAAGAACAAAGTCATGGAGTTTGATTTAAATGGTAAAGAGATTCCTTTGATATGTTTTATTTGTATTTTACTGTAGGAAGAGCTGCTATGGCATGACTGGTAACAAATATAGATAATAAAAAATAATTCAGAGCATTGTTATTCTTTCAAGTACCTGTAAAGTGTCAATAGCATTTTTAAATTTGGAAAGCCATCAAATGGAATAATAGTAAAGGAAAGACTTCCAAAAGCTTATATTTTTTAATGCATGCTTGAGGTTGAAGTAGCTTAACAAATTCAAATCACCAGTTTTCCAGAATATGGAAGCATAGAGTTATGCTTTAGAGCCTATGCATAAAAAAAGTTAAGAAAGCTTATCTTTGGTAAAGAAATACTCTGCCTTGTCACTTTAACAAGAGGTAACAGAACTATTATCGATGACCTGTAATAAGCATCAGAAAGCAAATAGGCATCCAGCAACCGAATTAAAAGATTGTGTACAATTTATGTCCTTTTAGAAAATAGGTGAGAACACAATGTCGCTCTTTATAAGTGCATTTGTTTTATGATTAGATGTGTAACATTTGCATCTTCTGCAGCTTACAGACTTTTAAGAAGTTACATCAAAGTTTTGATTGTTACTTTTACAGCTAGATTCAAACTAAGTTGGCATTCTGTTTAAATATTTTTTCTTTTTGTACTTTTCAAATTCAGCTATTCAAAACCCCTAGGATTTAAAATTCTTGTCTATCAAATGTCATTTGTAGTCTACAGTATTGTGTTGTCCTTGTTTCCTTATTTTGATTTTTAATTCTTGAAAATAAGAGGGGATATTATCTGTATGAGAGGCTCCTTTTTTTACCACTAAAACCTGATAGGACACTTATCCACTTAGCTTTAAAATTAGTCTTCATTTCGGTATTAAAATAATGAAAAGCCGAGTATAGTTTCTATTATTCTTATATTCAAATGTAATCATTGTTAAATTGATCCTAGAACTTGTGTCATGATGGGTTTATTATATTTTTCTGTTTTAGGCCAGGGCAAGGGAAAGACTGGTCAACTTGCTGACCTGCTTTGGCCAAAGGGTTGGCCTACCCAAGAGTCCTTCGGTAAGATTGCTGCTCTTTGACCCTATTTTCTTCATTCAGACAGTTGTACGTCACAAACATATGCTGGTTGTATTTGTAACATTCATATACCACTATTGTCCACTTGTTTGGTATATCTGTGTACTTTTATCACAGTTTTTTCTTTATATCTAAGCTCTATATATGTATACCATACAGATTTTTTAAGACGTGTGATTCATCTTCCAAGCAAAGACGTACACTAGATTAGATAGATTACACTTCAATTATTTTATGTTGTCACACACTACATTATTCCATTCAAATGTTTTCCAATAAGCTGTTGTAAAATCTGAGCCATATGTTCATCATTGAAAACAACATCCCCTAGTAACATAGGCCCATCAATGTTGTATGCACTGTGATAATTATGCCATCACTGGTTTCCCTTTCACACACTAATGTAATCATTTTTAAATTCTTACTATAAATGCTGGATAAAATTTTAATGGGAACAATAGTTTTTTTTGCTCAACAAACATATTTCTTTAACTGTTTCTGTGAATAGTAAGTATATGTCCTTTCTGTAAGCAGGAAAACAAAATTTTCTATCTCCCTCGCCCTATAACCTGGTATAGAATAGCTCCTTCTCTTGAAAGCATTTTTTTTGTGGATTGTTGTTGAAGTTTCTGAGTTTTTAGCTGAAAACTGGAAGAATTTGAAATCTACCCCTACCATCTTCCATAATAAAGTGTGAAGCTGTTGTTTTGCAATATCTCCAAGTCACCAAACATGTTTCTCATTCATGTTCTCTCATTATGGATTTCCATCCATCCATCCTGTGTGATCTATCATCTCCTTGCTGTGTCATCTTCTTGTAATATTTTTGTTACTTATGCCATTCTTTGGCTAGGACACCGTCATCAACAAGGTAAGATTCAATTCTTTCCACACATCAAACATAATATACGCTCACACACTATATCACAAATTCTTTCCCTCCCACCTACAACCCCATACATTTAGATTTTTTAAATAGTTGTGTTTCTTAGAGTAAGTAATATTTTTTTTATGAGAGACTTAAATAAGCTCAAAACAAGTATTGCTCATATGTTGGTACAAACAGTTCAATTATGTACAATATCAAACTTTTGTATCATTTTTTTTGCTCGGTCTTTGCTTTTACCAAGCTTTTAAATGTTATCAGTTTTTACTTGAAATAAAAAAGGCAAGGGAGGTATTTTTTGCTTTTACATGGTTTGTTGAGACTACGCTAAAATGGAAGAAAAAAGGAACCAAAGTTTCAGAGGAAAATAAAACTGTAAAACTCAAAAAGAGAAAAAAAACTTATTGGTTGTTTTGAATAGTGAAAAATTAACAAGAGAAAAGTCTGGATTCCCAGTCAGCTTCCCATTTTCTTCTGCTCACTTTGATTTGTTTTTTTAAGGTACAGATATCTCAATATTTCAAGCACCCATCCTGGTTTCCCTTTTCATTTTCTCGACTCTTTCCCTTGATGGTCTCGGCCTGTGGGATTATTTTTAGAAAATACGAGGTCCATCCCAAAGCAAGTTTCCCTGTCCACAATGTAAAAACTAATTGAAGTAGGTCGATAACATTTGGCATAGCATACCTTTATCATATGCTCTTTTCAATGCAGCATCCGTCATTGTCAATGCTCTTTTGCATTTTTTGCAACCAGCTTTCGAATGAAGTAATGTAAGTGTCATTGTCCAGGTAGCTTTAGGCCTGTTTCATACAAAGAGCGATGTCTTCCTCTGATTCAAATCCGGTGTTCCTTTATCTTGGGAAATAGGTGAAAGTCTCAAGATGCCAAATCTGGTGAATATAGGCGATGTTTCATTGTTTTTCAGCTGTAGTTGTTCAAAAGTTCTGTCACAGTTTGGGCCTTGTGGTTTCATGCATTGTCGTGATGAAAGACAAGGCAAGGTTCAAGCAGTCCATGCTGTTCCTTTTGGATGACTGGTTTGAATTTATCTTGCAGGACCATTCTGTAGAACTGTGCACAGATGTTTGTGCACAATGTTCAAACTTCCCTGTTGTCTGCCAGTCCCTCTAAAACTGCATTACCCATCTTCTAACAGTCTGAATGGAACGTGCATAGTCCCCAAGGGCTGTCACAAGATCTTTTTTTGTTTTTGTTGCAGATTTACCCAGAAATAAGTAAAAACTTGATGAAAATTTCAGCATCATATCTTAAAAAAGTTCCTTCATTTTTTTTCGCTTCCATTTTGCTGGCCATTGGGCTAAAAGTAAGGAAGGATCTTCAGCACCATTTTGTAACTGTTACTAAAGTTAACAGGATTATTCAAATAAAGTTTTCCATAAATAAGCCAAATTTCATTCGTGGAGATTTTATAGAGGAGGGAAACTTACCTTTGGGATTGACCTTGTATGTTGTTTTATTTTATTTTGTCTCTTTTGTCTTTCTATCCACCATGTGGGAAGCAGTTCATATTATTTTGCTAAGTTTTATGGCTTTTATCACAGAAACAATTGTCAAAATTGAGATATTTTATTGACTTCCATCGCTATTAAAAAAAAAGAAAGAACTTTAAGTTTAAGGAGCTTAATTTAAAGGAAAAGTCTTGCACTGATAAAAAAAAAAAAGTAAATATGTTGGAACAGGCTTGAGCTTTTTAACCCTGTTATTAAGGGAAGAATATTGACTTTGAACAAAACTTGTGAAAATCCACTCCCGGGAAAATTGTTTTAATCAAAACAGCAACCATGCCAACAGACTATGTCATGTGATAGTTACTATGATTTTATTTCATTGATTGTTCAAAGACTGCTTAAGATTGGTGATTAAATCGTTTTTCAGGGTAATGAAATTACAATAATATGCCTCTCAACCCACAACTTATATTATGTCTGTAAAAATACCATAGCTTAAGTACAAGACAGCCTATGATCATGAAATTGGGTGAACAAATTTCCTGAAATTTCTCTAATACAAAAAACATTGTGGTTGTAATTGAATACTATTAACAGAAGTGAGAAGCTGTATGAAGGGTACTCTTTTTGTGGCCAGAAGGTAGTTATAAAAAGGAAAAATGAGGAGGCTTCCAAGTTCTGTTTACTGTTTGATTGTTCTTTTCGACAAATTAGATTGAGAATCGAAAAGTTTACTATTCATATTCTCTAAGACACACCCTGTGGTAAATTGGCTCATTGGTCTTTCTCACTGAGCAGATAACACCAAAGGCAACAGCAACTATTGTTTGGCTTAAGATCGAGTAACACCTCTTATGTATTGCTCATTATGCCACGAAAGATTAGGCACGGTGGACTGATCATCTGCCTGTCTTCATTTCTTGTGACCCAGGGTTTTTAGAGCTGGGTCCTGACACTGCTAAGGCAGTATGTGAGGAAAAGGGGTAACAAAACAGAACAATTCTCCATGACGAGTGAAGCTATAATTTCTAATTTGATTATTTTTTTTTTTGTTTCAAAATTTCTCTTGGAATAGAATTTTAGAATTCAAATCCATAAAGAGAATCAGGGCATATTGAATTCAAAGAGCACTGAAGTGATGTTGAAAAAACAAAAGGGGGGGGGGGGGGGGTGCACAACAAAACTCTAAGGAAAGGTCTTCTCTTTTTTAGTTGAAAATGATAGGTAAGTAACAGTTGGCTGTCACTGACGTCTGAAAGGAACATTTTAAGCATGCTATGTGTTAACCAATAAGTGAAGAATGGGAAAACAATAAATCCTGCTTTATATATTAGAGTGTCATTGATTTTTGTATCCAGTTTCATTTAAACAAATGTACAAGGAAAATGAATTTGAAAGTCTGGAGGTTTTAATTAGCCATACATAGCAGTGACTATCTGTATTGCGCATGCTGTAATTTTTTTGAGTATTATTTTCAAGCATAATATGCTTATGTCCATCAGAGGAGAGTTAGGTCAGTGTAGAATTTAATTTTGGCTTCTGTATGTTTGTTTTTGTGTGTGTGTGTGTGTGTGTGTGTGTGTGTGTGTGTGTGTGTGTGTGTGTGTGTGTGTGTGTATTCGTGTGTATTCGTGTGTATTCGTGTGTGTGTGTGTGTGTATTCGTGTGTATTCATTCTAATGAGAAACCCCAATTTAAGTCATACAACCTTCATGATGGTCCCAAGTACTCATGGACACTCTTGCCACATGAGGGAGAAAGTGAAAGTCTGATGCTCTGCACTGTATTGTCAAATTAGCCCTTGTGCCCCTTTTCTAAGAGACAACATTGATATTGAGATTTGTTGTTTTCCAATGATTTTTACCAAGAATGGGGATTTTGCTGATTTTTCTGGATTTGCTGATATTTTTTTTCTCCAACAGCTGAAACAAATTCATTGCATTTGTTGAATTGAAAACCTGCTTTTCTCTAAAGAATAAAAGCATTGACCTTTGATAGAGCTTGAAACATTTTAGTTTTTGTTTGCTGAATTTTCTGTTCCAGTTAGTCCACAGACTGTTTTAAAAATTCATAGGCGATTTTGAGCATTTGATTGACACAATTTTTATCAGTATTTTCTCCAATTTAGAACAAATTATTTTGAGCTAGAAAAACAGGCAAGAAGTTAGTAAAACCAATTTTGTTGAGTATTGTTGAATCATTATTTTGAATGTCATCGAAATCTATCAGGACAGCTACAAATTTCTTTTGTTTGTTGATTAGTAAAACAGAATGCAAGTAAGATTTTGTCACATTCTTTCCATTTTATGTGTTTCTTTCATTTGATATTTTCTCACTTCGCAGAGGTACATTATGATCATTTTGTTTTAAGTGTTCTCTTTTCTCCGTCCATGTACCTTTCCTTCTCAATTGCTTCTCACTGTTCGGCTCAATCTCCTCCCGCCCCTCCCTCCATTTTTTTAATGGTATTTTATAACAAAAGTGGGTACATGTTATTATTACCATCTTCCTGTTGTCATCACAATGTTGAATCATTGATTTAGTTTCAGGGAAAATGTTGCAGCTGCTATAATGCATGGCTCTCTTTTTTAATTTGTCATATTATTGACATGGGTAGCTTTTGTTTATTTTTTCTCTCAAAGGAGAGTTGATTAATTGATATACTAAAAGGTTAAAGATTGATTTATATGTTTTTAAAGATTTTATGGTGGATGAAGATATTTTTTAAAAAAACAGTGTAAAAGGGAACAAAATACCATAGGAAAAATAGTTAAAGAATTTATCATTTAAGTTGAATGCAACTTGATATGTGTGTACTTTCCATTTATTCAAACTGAATTTTTTGAGGAATTATTTACACATGACTGACCGCCTCCTTCTTCTTCTGCTTGACTACAGGTCATCTTCAGCCAGTCCAGCGACACCCTGGATCATCAGCAAAGTGGAGGAGGATCCAGTGGAGAGGAGACATCCCTGCCTGAGGCCTCCTCTAGTAAGTGACAGATGTTACTCTAATACCAGCAAGCACCAGCATCTCTATCACACATGCTACATAAGGCGCTGGCGTAATTTTAGACTCGCAGGCGGTTGGCGGGAGTCCCTGGTGGGCTCTTCTACTTCTGTTTCTATTCTTTTACTCTGAAACTATCATCTTACTTTTTCCCCTTTTCTGTGATGTTCTGTTTTTGTTGCCTTCTTTGCAACTCAATGCGCATCCCTCATTTCATGCCTTTTGATTCATGACTGCAGGGTCACAAGTTGAACGAACTGAGTACTTTTGTACACAAAGGGGGTTTAAAGATCTTGGGTCTTCCAGTACCATAATGCTGTTATAAGTGATGGCCATTTGCTTAGTTTTGTAAGGAAAGGTGATATTTTTTGTCATTGTAAATCATCTCTCTGTAGTGTCGTTATGTGTATTGAGAGATGATCTTTAGTTTTTAGTGTAAATAATCTCTCTGCTGTTTGTGCATCTTACTTTTCCCTGCCTTCCTCTATGACCCTTATGTGTTGTGGGGCCTTAAAACCACTAATAAACAAACAAACAAACCTTTTGCACCCCTGATATTTCTAAGACTCATTTGAGTTCTATTTTTCCACATATAATCAACCCCATAAACAATCAGGGGACTTGACCTGAATTAAGTCTGTATACAGCTTTTTTAATTGCAATGTTTGTAATATATAGTATCCCCAAAAACTTCATATTTCTTACCATTGTCAGAGAAAATATGAATTATGTTCTGAAGAGATTTTGTTTGGATTGAAATCTCACATTGGTACCCACTGTCATTTGAATAGAGGGAGAGAAGATCAGTTTAAATTTTGCTAGTTGCCAGTGATCCTGACTTCATATAGGGTTCGATGGTTTGTATTGATTTTTTCTTTCACAGATGATACCTTGCTTGGTAATGAGAGCAGTGGAAACGAATTGGTCGTTACTTTTAAGGGCTTTGATTTCCTGGATAATGAATTGGAAGAATCTGAGGTAAGACTTTCTATCAATTGATTTGTGTGTCTGTGTATGTGTCTTTGTGTTTGTATGTGTGTGTGTGTGTGAGTGTGTGTGTGTGTGTGTGTGTGTGTGTGTGTGTGTGTGTGTTTGTGTGTGAGAAACTAAACAAGAAAGTGAAATGGAACTTCAAGATTTTTATTTTGGAAATTTTTTTGTTCGTGTGAATGCTTATTTTGTCTTGCTCAGTGTAGAGCTCAGCCTCAGGAATGGCTTTTTTAATAGGCTCATCGGCAATCTTAGAAAATTATCTTTCCATGTCTATACTTCAGTGTGATAAATATTCACTATTATTCGACATTTTGTTTTGGAAAGGTACTTATTTTCTGTAAGGCTTAATTCTTTTTCTCTATATTCTATAGGTCAATCCATTGTTATTATTTGTCAAAACTTATTTTTGTGGTTGGGATTTTTCTTGCTCATTTATCAAGGCGACAAGTTGTCATCCTTTTAGCAACAATAATTGAAAATTTATTTCTGAGGAACCGCTGTAAGATTATAGGATGTTTAGAAGCTATTGTAGGATGTTTGGTTTTACCTATCAGTTTGTCTTAATAGGTTTGTTTTGAATTTTGACATCAAAATAAAGATAAAGATAAAAAATTTAAAACTCCCTTTATTAATCCCATGGGGGAGATGTGCCTTCTGGGTCTGCCCCAAAGGAAGACTGGGACAACTCAGGTGGCAGCCATAGTATGGCTGATCCGATGGCTCCAGCAGGAGTCGAACCCACAACCTCCAGCATTGGACTCTGACTCCTTAACCAACTCAACCACAGAGCCATGATGTCATGTGTGTAATTTTGCCCTCTGTTAATCTTTTCTTTAGTCGGACGACTATTTCTCTGGACTTGGTGATCGACGCCACTCCTTTAACACTGAGCACTCCCCAACCAACTCCTCTGGGGACAGGACATTTGGCAGTGGGCCAAACCTGAAGATGCTGGGCACTTCCCTGTCCAAAGTACAGGATTCCCCAAGGGAGAGTGCCACAGAAGAGCCGTCTACAGATGAAGAGGTGAATTTCATGTCTTACCACTACAGTCTCTTTAAACAATCTGATCTATCCAATGAATGATAAATGCTATGCTTTATTGATTGCACATATAATGAAAATGTCAACCACAATTCAGTGACAACTGCAATTCATCACTCAACACCTGAATCAATAATTATTCTCTATTGTTAGTTATGGCTGTTTACTCTAACCTGGCATTGAGAGTTAGAAATAAAAAAACCCAGAGAGATGACGTCCTGCTTTGACTTAGTTACGTTGAGTGCTAGAATCTTGTA
The DNA here is from genome assembly GCA_039654465.1 of Melibe viridis. NCBI lineage: Eukaryota > Metazoa > Mollusca > Gastropoda > Nudibranchia > Dendronotidae > Melibe > Melibe viridis. Next base: position 16,902 of record JBCIKM010352479.1, read on the forward strand.
TTTGTTAGTGATTTAGTGACAAGGAGGACCAATATACTCTAAGGTGCCTTTCACTGTAAGTCATGAAGTGACTGACCATAACTGTTGCATGAAAGGACCAGATTAGATTTCTGGTGTGCTGATTATATGTATGAAGGAATGAATGAGTGAATGAGTACAGATTAATTTTAATTTTAGCTTTAAATAGGCCACAGGCATGTCTACATGAAGAAATTTAAACAAGATGGCATTCATTTAACATTGATTTTCACAACTGTGAATGATAAAAAAAACATATTTCCCAGCAATGTTCTTTATAAATCCAGTAGTAAGAAAATGTATGTGAACAACAATGCACTACAGTTTGCAAATATATTGAAAAATTCAGCCAGTAATTGTGTAATGATAATAATAATACATCCATTTTATATTATACATGCATACCATGGACCATGATACACAAAAATTGCCATGATATATATATAGATATTTATTTGCCTGAGTGTGTTTGTTTGTCCAGTCTGAAGGGTCTGACCCTGAGCACAGCCACGCCACAGCCACCTCGGACACCATCTCCATCACAGTGCACAACTCCAGCCTCAGCTGCATCCGGTCCCGCTCACGCTCCTCCCTCAACGGCTCCATGTAAGTCTGCAACTGTAATGTGCTTGTCAGGTGTTAACTGCTGTGGAATGAATGGTTTTAGACTTTTGTTTTATTTGGTTTTGTTTATCGTTGATTCAGTTTGTTTGAGTCTGAGAAGAAGGGAAGTAGAGTTATTCTGGTTTTGTTTCTTCTTTTTGGTTGTTTTTGTTTTGTTTTTCTTTTTTCATTTTATGTAGGTTGTTGTTTTTTTGGGTTTTGTTGTTTTGGTTTTTTTTGCTTTTAGAGGGAGTCTGAGGGGATAGGTGTTTTATATTATTTTTGTGGTTGTTATTAAGTTTGGTTTAATGTTATCAATTGCATACATCAGGGATGGTTTGTTTTTGCTTTATCTAGGATAGGGAAAGGGAAAACATCAATTGCTTGTCACAGGTGATTCATTCTGAGAATATTTTATTATATTTTTACCAACATGTTAATTTTTTGTTGAGTCTGTAAATTAAGGGTCCCCGTATTGCTTCTTATTTCTGTTTCTTGTATTTGAACCACCACTTTAGACAGTAAAGAATCTCTCAACTCATGAGGCATCAGTGCATTGTCCTCAAAGAATTCCTTCTAGTGAGAGAAACGAGTCCTTTTGTTTTCATGCATTAGTGCACCTTAACCCTGGGAATGTAAGATAACTTGATAGCCTGGTAGCTCAGTTGGTAAGTCATTTGACTCACATGCTGAAGGGTGAGAGTTTGAACCCTGGTTGGGGTTGTTGTGGTTTACCATGGACAAGATGGGTGATTTCAATTGGTATCAAGCTAAGGCCCAATGAATTATCTCACCCCTTGTGAATGGCTAGGCATGGGACACTGTTGGATCCCAGGAAATCAACATTTCTCAAATAGAAAGATCAATTTTTAAATAATTTTTTTTTCAACTTGAGCATTGGCCACTTGCTACAGGGTAAAAAACCCAAATTATAGCCCTGCATTAATTGTTTTGGATGAAGTTATTTCTGGGATTAGGATGACAATTTATTAATTTATTATTGAATTCATTTCTTTCTACTTTCCACCAGCCAAAGCCTGACCAGCGATGGCCCCAGTGAGAGTGACACCATTGATCTCAACTCCAGCCAGGCCTCGCCCGCCCTGTCCCACCTGTCGGCTATGCTGCTCAACATGCCGCAGGAAGATGAGCTGGAGGAGACCTGGAAGGCTCACGTGGGGCAGGTCATGGCCCAGAGCTCCCTGGCACACACCACCAAGACCTGCCAGCTGTTTCCAAGGCTCTTCAGGGTAAGAAGTGAATAAACATCAGTTTTGACATTTGCATAGTGCTTGTTCACGGTCATCACTGTAGTCTAAGAGCTTTACAATACTGTATTTTGGACAGTGACAAGGTTTTCTACAACCATTTGGGTTGTCCGAGCATTATATCCACATGCAATATGATCAGGTTAGTGTGGTAAAGTAAACAAATTCATTCACTATAGGTACTTATATTCATAGTATATGATAGCCTTTGTCTACAGACACCACCATTTTCTAGAGGCTTTACAATATCTTAACCCTAGTGATCATTGAATTTGTATCACAAATTAAATAATGATGCTTGTAAACTAGCAAAACTCATGACAACCAAATAATCCTCTTGACATAAATGTCATTTCTAGTGATGGAGATTGCAGGAGTTTTTTGGGGTTTTTTTCAATTTCAAACATACATTTTATTTGGAATTATTTAGGTTTCTAGTTTACTTTAGCCTTGTGTTATTAGTTTCCTGTCTCTTGTTATCTGCTCCAGGATCTGCGTAAACGTCTGACAGTAATGACCAAGGAGGCATGTTACTACATCACCAAAACAGAACACCTGAAATCTGTGGCCACCAAGATTCGTATCCTTTATTTTTGGTCATTGTCATCATGACAATGAGAGTTTTTTTATTTTACCATTTGATGATAATTTTATTATTAGAGTCTTTATTTTATGATCATTGTGATGGTTTTGATTTTTATTTTCCTCTGTAGCAAGTATCAATTTGATGTAGCCAAGTTTCTTCACTACATTTACTTCTATATCTTTCTTGAACTGCCACTGAAAAACAACATCACTATTTCCTTTACTCGTGGTGCAGTTCAAGTCCTCGACCTGGTGAATCAACACCTGGCTTGCCCCTTCTTGTACTGCGATTCGGAAACGGTGAGCTGAGGGCTTTGTGGCAATTTTGTTTGCATTATTCGAGTCTTTTGTCATACCCATTGATACAAACTTGCAACAGTTGCTACATAAGTGCAAATGAAAAAGTTAGAACAAATTTTCTCAAATAAATGAGAAACACATGATTGCATATAAAGTAAGGTCTGTGGTATGGTATACAAGGTGATCTTTACAAATTATAAGATAAAGGCCAAGTTTTTATTTGTTTCATTTGTGTTCTTGGCAAATTTCTTCTTCTTCTTCTTCTTCTTCTTCTCCTCCTCCTCCTCCTCCTCCTCCTCATCCTCCTCCTCCTCCTCCTCCTCCTTCTTCTTCTTCTTCTTCATTTATATGTCAACCGATACAGTGAAACTGAGTATTTCTGTTGATGTTTGTGTAAGACTCATTCAGACAGTATTGGTCATGCTGTTTGATTGTCATCATATGAGAGAAGTATAAATCACCCTCTTTTAAATCTGTAAATAAGTGATTATTAAAACTCTCCATGTACAATTTTTCTTCTTTTCCTCTCTCATCTCTCAGCTTGTCGGCAGTCGATTGGTGGACAGACACAAGTTCAGTGTTCTGGAGATACAAGAATGCTTTGAAACTTATTCCACAATGAAGGACCAAGCAGAACAGGTTTAAAATAAAACCTTTTTTATTTGTGACTTAAAGAAAGGCAAGAAATAGATTGAAGGCCAGTTTCAAAATCATACAGTAGCAGACCTGCCATTCATACCAGTTTTGGGACAATAATTGTGGAAAATACTGATTTACTGATTTCAAGGATATCCATACCGATTTTGTTGAAAATGGGTGAAAATATTTTTTCCACTTTGGTGATGAATGCGGCAGTATGTGTGTGCACCCTCTTCCCAATGAGTGATGAGTGGACATTAACTACACAAAAGTGTTCATGAAAATTTGTTGGCCAGGGCAGGAATCAACCCCATGCCCTTTCTACATAAAGCCACAGCTCTAATGAAGAACAGTACTTGCATGCCCGGACACAATAATACTAGATATTTATGAGACAAAATGACAACAACAAAAATTACCTTGCGATATGCTTAGTCAGAGATAAATTAAATATAGCATTTATATAGCGCTTATTCTCTGTCATTACTATATTCTTACAATGCCACAGGCCTTGCAGACCATGAACATTATATGATGATACAGGCTGCCTGTTAGGTGTGTTAGGGTTGGGTGCCCCAATTCCACGCACTTTTAGTCCCTTTGCGATTCTCCCTTCCACCTGATCATAAGTTATAGCTCTAGCATCCTTTCATTGGTTTGTGCACATTTTTTCATCTTCAGTGATTGGCTGGAGCAAGACAGAAGTGCATTGTGGGTATTCGTCTTAATGCAGGAGTTGAA
>JBCIKM010352480.1:0-11162 GCA_039654465.1 Melibe viridis
TTGGATTTCAGAGGTTTCTGTACCTCTAAGCCACTAGGGAGTGACAACCGATCAGAATTGACCGGAAAAATTTTTCGGCGTTCATGGGATTCGAACCCGGACCTTTCACTTGAGAGGCGAGCACCGTACCTCTCTGCCACATACGCCTGTACTCTTTTAAAGATTACCATTCTCATTGTCCAGAAAAAAAAGGTTTTCTCATCTAGTAGGCTCCCTGTGCATTTCATGTCATTATTAGGCAAGGTTTAAACCACCGTTAAGTCCATAAAAATGGTTCACGGTGGAAAGCAGTGTTTTATGTACTGACAATTAGAAGAAATCAATTAGTAGTGAAATTCCAATGATTCATAACACTTATATGACCATATTTTGTTCATTACAGGCACTCTCTTAATGAGCTAAAGGCATCCCCTCCTTTTTTTGTTTATTTTCCTCTCTGAAAAAAGCTAAACATTCATAACAAGATAAAGTTACTAATTAAAGAAAAAAGAAAAAAAGAAAAACTTATGCAAATACAAATTTGTAATTAATAACTGGCAAAAAAACTATGGAGACATCTGATTCAAAGTGATTGATACTTCTTGCTTGGATATCAAATTTTAACTGATTTCATTTTGGTATCCTTTCAAAGATTTGAAGGATTAAGTGGGAGCTGGCATTGGAAATAGATGACAATAAGAGAAAATGGTGTCAGTACAGTGCTGAGTTGAGTCAAAACAATAGAAAGAAAGGAAAAAAAAACAGGTCATCCGAGGAGGGAATCAGACCTGTGGCCTACCTGGCACCCAGTGCCTGGCCTCTGCCAGGACAGTGGGCTTGCCAACTGAGCCATCTAAAAATCTATACCTACACCATTTTCTCTTCTTTTCAAAGAAATGACACAGTTACACTAAAATTTGACTTTTGGTCTATGCCAATAAAGCCACCTTTATTCAGAATATGGTAGTACACTCTTTTGGTCATGAGTATTTAAGTTCAAGTTCTCTCTTTACCTTTACTCACAGTGTAAGAATGGATTATTATTTGTGAGTGTTATTAAAGGGCATGATATGACAATTTTATTCCCATGATAATGAAGTCATGTCTGAGTTTTAATTTTTTTTCTTTTTTGTTTGTTATCAACAGCTATCGGTTTCAATTGTGTGATTGGGATATCAACAAGAACAGCTGTATCTGTAAGCACAATGTTCAGAACATCTGGCATCACATGTATTTCCATTTTCTTTTCTCTTACTCTCAAATTCATACCCTGTGTAACCTTATCATATACCTCTTTATACATTAATGAAAGTATTATAACAGTCCCAAGTATAGAGTATAAAGCACATGAAAAGAGAAAAGCAAGGAAATTATTTCTGAAAATGGCAAGAGGGAAGATAAGATTTAAAATAAGAACCTGTTCAGGCAAAGAAATTCTATTGATGACAGTTGTTAGTGTGAAAGGATGTTTGCCTATGATGTGATGATCATCTTATAGTTATCTTTGATGCGCAAGGATGAGATGTGAATTTTCTTAATAATCAGAAATTGTCATGATAAAATTTCTTTCAGTGGGAGGTGGAGATTCTGCTGCATAATTAATTGACTCATCAGTTACAAGACAATATTCATATTTAAATTGGGAGGGGCAATAAAGTTTACAATTTCATTCAAGATTTGTGCTTTCAAAACAGTGTCATGGAACCACAGAGAATGCTGCTTTGAAATTGAATAGACAGAGGATGAGGTTTACAACCTACCATTTTCTTCTTCAATTATATCAACTGACTCAGTGGAACTGAGTATTACTGTCGATGCGGGCATAATTTAGACACACCAAGAGCAAGTTTTGTCTTGGTTGGCCTATGGGAGCTTCTCTAATACCTTGATCTTAGCGTGATGTAGTCAAGGCACTACATTTAGATCATTTCAGAGAGGAATGACTAATTATTGATGTCTTTTGATTTTCAGTTCTGTACTGTTTAGTCCTGTCATTTAAGGTGCTTTACTTTGTTTCAGAAACTCAGGGGTACAGTTGAAGCTTTGTACATCCTTTGCAAATGTAGTGCAACAAGATTTGAGTTCATCTTTACAAATTTGGTATACATTTTCATAATATCTTAAGTTTATCATGTAATTTTAGCGAAATAAACTGTTTAGTAAATTAGGTTAAGCAGAATCTTCAATTTGTTTAGACCTCCAAGTAGTTGTCTCAGATTACTTAAAACTTGTATTTACTTGTAAGAATAACAAGGAAGGCAAATGAAAAGTAACTTTTCACTGTAATTTGATACAGCTGTTATAATGTGAGTGTCTATAACTTGCTCAATATAATGAAAGGAATTATTCTCATCAACAATTCAGAACAACAATTGAAAGTAAAGAAACATTTGAATGTATTGTCTCCCTCATAGATTAATTTTTATAACTCTGTTTACAATCTTGTGCAGTGACAATATGACTGGTAAAGAAATGTCTGTTACTTTTTGTTGCATTAGGTTCCAGGAAGTCCAAGATTGTTTACATCTATCATTTCAGTTCACAGGTAACAACAATCATTATTTTCCCCTATTCCTGATTAATTAATTTAAGTTGAACATGTTTCTCTGATACAGTAACTCTTACAAGTTGAATCAAATGTCAGTTTTTAGTAATAGAAGTGTTATGTTGTCTTCAGTTAAATGTGGCCACCATTGTTTGAACTGAAATGTTGTTTTGATTTTTATGAGAACATTCCATGATGAACTGAATCCTCCACAAGTACTAGAGGCCCAAAGTTCAATAGTTTTGCATCTTTAGCAATTCTTACCAGCTGTATCTTAATGAAGTGCTTGATTGTCTCATATGACTTCTACATTTCCTATATTTTGACTCTTAAATCATCAAGAAAGGACAGTCATTGAAGAGAGAACATTTAGATCAGCTTCATTTTGTTCTTTTTCTATTTCCTGACTTACTATATCAAGATAATTGTGTTGCAGAAAGGTGTGTAAAATGTTTTATTGGGTTTTTTTTTACATTGAACAAAAAATTTTTCAAGTGCCATGATCATGGTGCCCACAATAGATTTTTATAATCATTATAAGATTAGTGCTGCTTTACATTCAAGTTCACCTTCGCGCTTGGCATTTGCTTGCCAGCAGCTTTACAAGGTATTCTTACAATAGCAATCGTTAACTAGCCATTGTAAGTGCTTAGAGCTTGTTAAGCCTATACAAATGCTATCTTTCTATCTATATTTCTACTTTTGATTCTAATCTCTTTCTTACTTTAAAAAGAAGATTGAATCATCCCCTTCGTATTTGCTGGGTTTATCAATGACCCTAGCATGGCATTGGACCCTAAAATCACATATAAACAAACAAATAATTTAATCTTTCTTGTTGACTGCTTTGGGATACACCCAGGTATGTTTAAAATGGTATTAAGCGCAAACTATTCTTATTATTATTATTATCATTATTATTATTGTCATGTTATGTCTTGGCTTCCTCAGAGCATATGAAACCTCAAAGTTGTACAGAGACCTGAAGTTGCGAGGTGCTCTGATCAAAGACAAACAGGTGAGACTACTGCCACAGGAGGAAGTCTACGACAAAGTCAATGGAGTGTGGAATCTCTCGAGTGATCAGGTAAGTCATCATTTTGAAGAAATCAGCACCGTTTATTATCAAGGTCATATTGTCTTTCTATTTGAGATTTTTGTTTGAAAATGGTACCAAATTATTCAACCATATTTTTCTTGCATTATTCATGTCTTTTTCAGACCTATTTCAGTTACAGTACTTTATTGTTGTGTGTTGTTTTTTTTTTTGTTTTTTTCTTCTTTCAAAGACATCCCTGTGATTCATTTTACAGGCCCTATTCTTAGTCATCGGTACTCCAACTCTCTTAACCCCCCAGCCCACCCCCATCCCCCTGCATGGCAGCAATCTTTATACACCTATTACTGGTCAAATTTTCAATTTAAATTACCACATTTTGTCTAATTTTTCAGGGAAACCTGGGAACCTTTTATATAACGAATGTGCGACTCATGTGGCATGCAAATATCAATGAGTCTTTCAATGTCAGCATACCCTATATACAAATGGTGAGTGTATTTTCCCTCTTATAAGGTTTAGCTTTCTATTCATTTCCAGTCTGGATGTGGTTTTATTAAATCTTATCATGGATATCACAGAAAAAAAGAAGGCAAATCAAGAATTTGTTAACATGTCTTTCTGGGTGAGTGAGAAGAAGCCGATGAGATCATTTAACAGTTTTACAACAGGGGAATCAGAGGACATGCAGTGATCAAATCATGGCTAGATCATTCAGTTAAAGAGTGATTTATTTTCAGATGTGAATTTTTGAGTCACAAATTTTTGTTACACATCAGATAGAACAATTTCCCTGAGATTACTTGACCAAATGATTTTTTTTCTGCTTTTTTTTTGTTTTGTTTTTCATTCTTCTTTCTTTTCTTTTTTTCATTCTTCTTTTTGTTTATTTTTTTGTGAATCAATTTTTATGATAAGAATTCCTTTTTTTTCATCTGATGTTCAGAATTTAAAAGTTTCTTTGAAAAGACACCTTAGATTGTGAATGAAGTTGCATAAATTTCTTTTTGGAAGTCATGTCGCCTTTACTGTTGTGTACTCTTTATTTTTCAGAAAACAGTCAAAGTCAGAGATTCCAAATTTGGCATAGCCTTGGTGGTTGAAACATCCCCAGTGGTGAGAATCAGCGAAATGTTTTTATTTTCCATCTTTTGTTTTTTTCCTGCTGTATAATATGCTTTTTTTATAGTACATGCTAACTTTGCTTTCAATATTATAAAGTTATCTTCCTCAAATTTTTCTAAAAGCACAGTTTCTTACATGTGCTCAATCAGATTAAAACATGACTTGAATGCGTATGTGAGCTGATTACAAAGGTGAAACAGTTTTCAGTTAAAGAAAAATCAAACTTTCAGCAGTTCTTCTGTTTAGGTTACTCATTTTCTTGTTATCTGGGGTTTTCTTTCCTCCATGTGGTTTCACCTTTTTATTGACTTTTTTCAATTTTGACTTCTATTTCAGAGTGGAGGATATGTGCTCGGTTTTAGAATTGATCCTTTAGAAAAGCTACAAGCCACTGCAAAGATGATTCAGAACCTACACAAAGTTTACAGCGCTTGTCCAATCTTTGGTGTAGAATTTGATGTGGATGACACGGTATATGACTTCATAAACAATTAAATAATTAAGTTAATCAATGTTATGATTTTTCACATTATTAGGCCATACATTTTTTTGGTATTGATCATTCTATTCTTTCAAATGCAAAAGACCAGTGATAGAATAAATATAATAGACAAACGTTTCTTTGTTGTGCAAGCTATCCTCTACTTAACTTTCTTTACACTGTGCTATTTGTTCTTTATGAATCTGTTTTTAATCATTATCTCCTAAAATGTCATGATCCTAGGTTTAAAATATCTTTTAATATTTTTTTTTCGTATAGCGGTGTCTCAGTCATTTTACAAATTTGCCATCAAGTTTGATTCTTAATGTAAATATTTTTTACTCTATCTCCAGCCTCAATCCATGGAAGAGCTAACAAATGCTCCAGTGCAAGATGATATTGAAGTTGAATATGACAATCAAACAGACGCATTTGCAGTAAGTTTGATTTTTTTTTTCTTTATAAATGACATTGAACATTTACAAACTTATGGACCCTCTTGTTACATCTTGTTTGCATTGTGATTGTTTGGTTGGTTTGTCAATTTGGTTTTCTTTTGTTGTTTTTATTATTATTTTTCTTTGGGGTTTTTGGGTTTTTTTTTATAAAATCAAGTCAAGAGATAGGATAAAATATGTTGGTTTTGGTTTAGCTCACAACTTTTATCATTTTTTATTTTTAATTGATATGGCAAACTTTCTAACAACACAGTAAAGGGGTTTGCTTTTAATCTTATCTTATGAGGGGAATTCATTGATTTTATAGCTGTGGATAACGTCTTCAGAATAACAGTGCGAGCATGAATTTGGCATTAAAAGATCACATTTTTTTCAGTCAAATGCAGAACTGTAAAAAGATATGATTTCTTTTGGTTCAAAATCAATTTCAGATGCTCTAATCTTCATCATCTTTTACACTTGGGCCGACTTTGCACACAAAAGCTCCCCTCTTATATGTCGTTATAAGATGCCCTATGGTAAATTGGCTCATTGTTCTTTATCAATGAGCAGATCCCACCAAGGCAACATCAACTATTGCTTGGCTTAAGATTGAGTAATACCCCTAGTATTTCTCATTATGCCACACAAGATTAGGCACGGTGGACTGATCCTCTGCCTGTCTTCATTTCTTGTGATCCAGAGTTTTTCCTGGCTCCTAGGAGGTGCTGGGTCCTGACACTACTTAGGCGGTATGAAGGGATATGGATAGCAGATCATTGTCATTATAAGATGGTTTTGCTGTCCATGAGAATTATAAGCTTTATTCTGTCTTGCTGCACTGAACCCTCTAACTTAACACTGTCTTTTTTTCAGGCTTATTTTGCTGATGGCAACAAGGAAACAGACAGAGAGCCAGTTTATTCAGAGGAATTAGGCTTGGCAATTGAGAAGTTAAAAGATGGAATCACTATCTCAGGGCTGTGGGAGGTAGTCACAAACTAGGATTTGAGTTACAAGAAATACTCGCCAAAAGCCACATGTGATTAAACTAAGGTTTTAAGTTTCGGAAGACAGATGCCTGTATTGCAATTTCTTTGAAACCATGTATATGTTTCAACAAAGTCGATTGGTGCACCCCAGGTTCCATGTAAAGAAATACACCTTTTGTGGAAAGGAGGACCCCAGGCAAAACAAAAGCTGTCTGATGACACAGTGACTCAGAAACCAAAAAACATGGCGGACAGTCTCTTTGATTCCCACTAGATTTCTTCATAAGACAACATTTTTAGGAGTTTTTCCCTTTTTTTATAGATTGGTTTCTTTTGATGAGTTTATCTTCATTCTTCTTGTACTTCTAAAATTTCCACATTTTTTCTTTTTTTTTTTTTTTGACAAAAACAGGCAGACACTGAAAACCTAAAGAAAGGACTAAACAGTGAACTTGCTTTAAGCTTCGACTCGTGTCGGGTGTGTCACTATATGATACACAACACACCTGCTCCTTATGGTTCTGTATTATGTTTTAAATGAAAAAAAAGTCCAATTGGTGTTGCTTTTGATTGGGCCTATGACCAGCCTATATGGTTCACCTATCTAAAAACAATGTATTTTGTTACATGGATCCCAGGGCGGACATATCCTCTGCCATATTTCAATACCTAAGCATGTGAAATCTGTTTTCAACAAGTAAATCATCTTTAAAGTGTTGACTTCTTATTTTAGCTTAGTCCGTCCCGTGCCAAAAGCACATCAGGCTGCCACAGATCTCATTGTTGTTCAGGTCTGTTGAGTACTTAAAAACAATAAAAATATCATACTCTATTTGCGCTGTATCTGTCTCAGAAATGGCAAAAGAGAAGGTGTTTGGCTGCTAACTTAAAAATCTTATATTATGATTAAGTGAGCGAATGAATAGGGCCTCAAGAAAATACAATTGATATATTGATCATTTTGGAAGGAAACATCAGTGACCAGAACAGAGCCTCAGAACCGGTGTAAAATCATCATGCCTTTTTTCCACTTTAGTATAGTACATAGTGTTGAAAAAAAATGCATAATTTTTTTGCATATTTTAGAACATAACATACGTATCATTTTAAAAGATTTTAGCCTATTTTGTTTTCTGGACTCCTTGACTGTTAAAAAATGTGAATAGGATTTTTTTCCTGTTCTGAGGTTTTTCAAATAAAATGTCTAAAAAGGTTGACAGCTGTCATATGTGTGAACTAATTGAAGAGAATGTTCTCTTTGAGAATATTTTTGCACAACCATATCATTACACGCACCGTAAAGCTGCCATTTTATAGCAAATTTCTGCCAGACTGCATGCCCCATAAGCCAGAAAGGCTGACTGATGTCAGCAAATTGTAACAATTATTACGGCAACCTTTAATTTGCCCGATTTAAAAGTCATCAATTTTATTTTGGAAGAACTAGTCAAATGATTCCAAAATCAAATTTTCGCCCTTGACATTTGAGACCAGTTATTTGATGCTTTTCTGTGTCAATTTTTAAATTTAAATATAACATTTTAAAGTCATGTCAAAACGGGTTTCAGTATACTCATACTTTTCTTTTGGTGCACAGAATACTTTGTCTAATATTTTGTCACTTTATATATCTATCCATGTCATGAGAGATCTGAACAAATTGTCAGAGAAACAACTTGAAACAGAATGCAGCTAAGTTGTGATAAACATTCTTGTTGTGTGATTGGGATACAAATTAATAAAAATAATTATAAAACTGACTCCTGTAGCTATCTGTTTCTTTATTTTAAAACTTCTGTATAGAAAATGTCTGTAGAGAAAAAAACGGGTTAACGGACTTCCTTTATTTCAAAATTATCCCAGATGAAAAAAAAAGAGCGTCAGGTATGGAAGATTCCACAAAAACAGAGACAAACTACAATGACGTTTCGGGTGATACCCTTTCTCAACATGAACAATACATACACAAAGATATATAATATAATATAATATAATAAAAGATAGAATACAAAACAATAAGAAATGGACTTGGACGAAAATGACAATGTAAGGGGGCAACCAACGTAAACAATAACAATACATTCATTAAAGGTACAGAAATGTGTCACACACAGAGCCGAAAAAGCATACCACGACAGATAGAAGATGGCAATGAAAGCCGTAAAGAAAATCACATACCAGCAAATGAATGAGCCGAGAAGAAACACGGATGGAAAAGATAGTATGATGGAAGATTAGAAGGAGAGAGGTATGTGGGAGGGGGGGTATAGAATGAAGATATTGAAAGTGAGATCTGCGCGGGTGTTCGGACCATGAGTGCCGAGGGTCAGGTTCAAACTCGCCTCTGTACACTGCCTTTGTGGTTTGCCCACGTAACAAAACTGAAGGACTATAACTTCCATGTCCTTGACCCAGGAAGGTTGAAATGGCGTGCCACAGGTTTATCCTCATCATTCTGGGCATCTCGTAAATGGGCGGATGCAACATAGTTTAAAGTCATAACTTTCATTGAATAAGAAACAAAAACATCTGATAGAATAGTTTAAAGATCCTTGACAATTATTCCGGACCCCCCCCCCCAACACACACACACACACACATACAAACATATGCACACACACACACACACATACACTTTTATCCCTCCTTTTATTACTTTGAAAACTATAAAAACATGTTTTTTTTTAATTATCTTGTACCTCGCACAGGTTGTGTTTTTATCATAGCCCTAAAACATTGTATTTCAGTTGATTTTTCTGGTCAATGTTTTCATAGCCTGACAGATTAGTTGGGATAATGCATACCCAGAAATCTGTTGAGTGTTGCGTAAGTGAAGTTTATCACATTCAATTCTAATGCAATGATGAAAGGAATAAAAGGAGATACACAGTTACAAAAAAAATATTTATTTTTCTCGCCCACAACAGATATAAAAATTTCTACAAAACAGTAATTTATTATTCAATATTTATTTTTCATCGCAACACATGACAATTTAATTCAAACAGGGCTTGAAATGAGATCATTTTGTTTCTGATGTCATTTGTCTTACAAAGGAGATAATTTACATAGGAGTTAATCTTGCAGTTGTTCTGTTTTTTCCTTATGGAGAAACTGTAGTGTTGAGTGTTCTTTGAAAGATCCAGCTATTTATGAAAGATTTTGTAAAGTTTTCTTTTCTGTTTGTGTTTTGACCACACTATTTTTTTTTATTTATAGTATCCTTCTACCCATCGAGGCACATCAATGCAGTATTTTTAGAACAATAGACATTTTAAGAGAGAGCATATTCTTATGAAGTAATTGAATGAATTATAGATGTAAACTCTGACAGTTCCAATTATTGAGTTGTGAGGAAAGTTGAATTCCGATGTAAAATTGTCTTTCCCTACCAAAAGAAGCCCAATCTCTTTTGTCTGGGACATGGAATGATTTTGTTGGTTTTTTTATGAAGAAAAGCATCTCATTTAGTTGTAATCACTTTTGAGCATTCTGCATTCCTCCTCAGTCATCCGAGAATAGCCTTGTTTGTAGTATCTGTTTTTCATTTTCTTGAAAGTCAACCATCCAACAAGACTTAGGGCTACAACAACGACTGATGTCACGGCCACCAAGCCATAAATAAATGCCTGGTCACCTGCCAAGGGGTGATCCTGAAATTAAAGGATTTATAAAAGCTATCATAGATGGCGGGGAGCAGACACCCTGAATCAAAGATTTTGAAAATAGTAATTGTATGAATACAGTGTCGAGAGGAGGTTTAAATGAATTAAATTGACTCAATGATCAGACAGCCTCGGTAATGTAATGGTTAGCACGCTGGACTGGCAATCCAGAGATCCTTGTTTCAAGTCCCGGCCGTGGAGGTCGATTTTTTTAGACAATTTATTATTTTTCTGTATTTTTCTTTATTTATTTACCTTTCTCTATGGCTTTGTCTTGTCCTCCTCTCGACACTGTATTCATACAAATTCTATTTTCAAACTCTATTATAGATGGTAGTACAATGATTTGCAAATTATAGCAGGTAGAAGAAGAATAAAAATTCTTCAACTGTGGGAGGTTATAACTTCATACTATATGCTTCAATTGAATTTATGACATCATCTCTCTACTGTTTGTGTTTTGATCTATTGGCTCTTTGAACAAATTCTATCCTCTTATTTTCCTCCGGGCTCTTCTATGACCCTCGTGTGTCATGGGGGCCTAAAACAAGCAATAAAAATACAAACTCCTGCATAATCTTGTGGAATTTTATGGAAAATGATTGATAGATGCGGTTGCCACTACTACTACTACTACTACTACTACTACAACTACTACTAGCATTTATCAAAGACCAGGTCAGTCGAGTCATTATCATAACTGCCGAAAATTGTGCTTTTTATCCAGCCCTCAATCAAGAATTTGACATAATTAGAGGTTTATGATGCCAAAGATGCTTGTTTTTGTTTTGCTCATTATGCCACTGTGGTTAAAGTACACTCACCTCTCAACACAAAGTACAAAGGTAAATAAGTCCACAGAAATCCAAACACGTCGAAGA
>JBCIKM010352590.1:0-11162 GCA_039654465.1 Melibe viridis
TCTCTCTCTCTTTCTCTCTCTCTCTCTCTCTCTCTCTCTCTCTCTCTCTCTCTCTCTCTCTCTCTCTCTCTTGCTCTCTTTCTCTCTGCACTCTCTCTCTCTCTCTCTCACACACACACACACACACACTCACACTAGGTATTCATTTTTGCCGCAATGCTAACAGTCACTACAATAAGATCAATAATCATTCAACCAAATGGATACGAACTCTATATTCATTGAGTAAAGAGGTGAGATTTAAGATGTGACTTAAAAGTTGACACAGTTCCTGAATATCTGTTGTGCCTTGGTAGAGAGTTCCAAGCGGTGGGCGCCGAGAAAACGAAGGATTTTTCACCAATTTTTCGTGTGACTTTTGGTTTTACAAGGATAGTCTTATCGTCGACAGATCGAAGATTTCTCGGAGGGACATAAACGCTTAGGAGTTCTTTCAGGTACAAAGGACGATGGGTGTTCAGGGTCTTGTAGACCAATGTACACACTTTGTAAATTATCCTCTTGTCTACAGGGAGCCAGTGGAGTTGTTTCAAGAGTGGTGTGGCAGGCTCAAATTTGTTTTTCCGTAGAATAAGATGGCCTGCATGATTTTGAACGCTTTGCAGATGTTTAACTTTGTCTTTTGAGACATGGGCAAGGAGTTTTAATGGGTTTTAAGGAAAGACTCTTACATTTACTAACATGCAATATTATGGGAATTTTTTCATAACAAAGACATGACAAATTGATCAAGGAGTGAACTATTTTAACGGTGTTATTACTTAAACAACTTTGTACAGTTTCTGGGAAATACCCAATGACCATGGAGCCATAATTAGTTGCACATGGTATATTTATATTTCTTATTTTAATTTACTGTTCATTTTGTTTCAACAGCTGTCCTCAGAGACAGAGCAGTTTCTGAAATCACAAATCAACGGAGTTGGCACTGGAAGTGAGCCTAACTGCAACAGCAAGGAAAAGTGTGATGGAGAGGATGAAAAGTCAAGTTTCAGTGAGAAAATTGCCGCTGATTTTGATGGCTGCATTTGCAATTTCAATGTTCCTTCTGCTGGAGCCCCAGGTGTGTGTCCTTAACCTTATCTATTTTAAAATGCTTCAGAGGAAACTATTCCAGTGAAAAGGAATGACTATCTGAAGATGAGATGATTAATAAAGGGTGTGTGAAGAAAAAAAAAAGATCCAAAACAAGAGCACTAAAAAACTGTGTTATTATTGATGTAGTTTAACAAAACTCGGCATAAGCAGTGATTAACAGTTTAATTTCACATATGTGCAAGATTTCAATGTACTGCGGCCATAGACAAGTTAGACATGACCATTTTATTGAGACTATCATACTATCATACAGCACAACTCTGAAAAGGGCATTTTGCGCAAAGCTTTACTGAAGCCATTTTGATGATTTTATTGCCATTAGAATTTGTGGATGAATTGCTTTTGTAATTTTGTATACTGTATGAAAATTTTATTTCTGTGTTGATTGTATTTTATTTGTTATTGCGCCTCAAAACAGGAATTAGGGAACTGCCTCAGGATATAGAATTTAACACAAAACTTTGAGCTGGATAAAGGAAACAATTTCATGTGAAAAAAACATCCGAATTTCACATGTCTACTCTTATTACAATCTAGTTCTGAGGGTACATATCTTTCAATAAATGATGAGTTAATTTCGGTGCCATAATGTTCAAAACGATTGATATGAATCGACCAGGTGTGTATTACAAATGTAAACATGAAGCAATTCTGAAGTCTGTAATATGGGCATTTTTGGACTGTAACAAAAAAAAGTCATATCTAATTTGTCTATGATTGCAGTGCATTGAAACTTCACATATGTAAAATTAAAATGTTTATCATTGAATATGTTGAGTTTTGTTAAACTACGTCAATTATAACACAGTTTTTGAGCGCTCTGGTTTTGGGCCTTTTTTTTCTTCATGTACCTGATATATTGAAACAAACATTCAATTTTGGGAAAATTTCATTCTATGGTTACTTTGTGTATCGCAGTAGTGCTAAAATGATAAGAATTATGAAAGAAAATGTTATTAGATAATATAGGTCTTTACAGTTGTTTATCATTGGAACAATTTGTTGTACTGTTATCCTTCCCATTTAGAATGTGAAGTTTTTTTATTGGCTACACCAAAATTAATTATTTTTGGGTGCTGCCTATCAATGAGACCTTTTTCACTGTGAGTTGTTCAACGTAAAATAACACTTAAGCACTGAATGTCCTTTTAAAATAAACTATCAATCATGGATAGCAGCTTTGTTGAAGTTAATTTTGGTCATCCAAGATTTGCCTTTGAATTGAAATAATTTTTCGCTTATGGTTGCCTCTTCTCATTGTTTTTAATAGCTGCGAGGCACCTTGAAAGCAATCCATTACGATCTCCGTCACACATTAAGGATTAAATCTATGATTGAGCTACATGAATTTTTGTTCCTTGTTCATTCTTCAATTTTCAATCCATTTTACATTTATCCTCTCCTATGCATTTCACCTTATGGTTCCATGGATTTTAAATGAATCCTAGATGGTGTTCCGATATATGTGATCAAGCCCAAAGACAGAGCACGCCGACCAGGCATTGTTGTCTATTTCCACGGAGGTGCCTCCAGCTTTGGCTCTTGTAAGGCTTCAGAGCCTGTATGCATGCTACTGGCAAGGTAGGTACTGGTTGTCGTTTTAATGTCTCTCCTCCTTTTACTGAATTGTTGTCTTGATCACCCTGAACTATGATGCAATTTACAATTCACCAACATGAGCATTGACTAATTTAAGACTTTAAAATTTTTTCCAGCATCCAACGACCCACCCCAAAATTCCACTATTTTCACAAACTGATTTTCTCATTTTGAACAATTAGAGAACTCAAATGTGTGGTTGTGAACGTGGACTATCGTCAAGGGTCAGACGACAAATTTCCCTCCATGTTTGATGATGGAAAAGCTGTTGTGAGATGGAGCATCATGAATAAATCTCTACTAGGTAAATTATACCTAAAGGGTTGATAGTACGCTCTTTGTGTCAAGTCCCTACCTTGCTTATTGATAAATACTTGTAGTCTACTTGTCGCTCTGTTTCATGTTGCCAATATTTCCGCTGTCGCTCAGTTTTATTTATCTTGGAATTATTTACACTTATGTAAATATCCAAAGGAAATTTTGCCTTGACAGGCCCTTTTCTCCTTTTTCCAAAATTGGCTCATTCATTGTTGATAACCATGTTTTATTTTATTTCCTCATAGTAAAGTTCTTTTAGCAGATTTTTTAGTCATGATATGCTTTTGTGCGCTCTTAAAAATGCTGATTTTTCAGCTTTTGCATATTTTTCATAAATAGCTGATTCAATTTAATTGCTAATCATGAGGAAATTATATGTGTGGTGGCCTGAAAAAAGACGCCTGAAGTGTTAAAAATCTAAATTTTGGTTATTGATACAGCTGACTAGTACTAATTCTAACACCTGATAATTTATTTTCATAATATGATTGTAGATTGAAACATACAAAAATTTAACTTTAATACAATTCATAGTCTTATACTTAAGAAATATAACTAGATAAAAATAAAAAAAAAAATATAAATCAAACCATTTAATAAACTTGTCAACAGGTGACAATCAAATGTAAGCACATATAAATAGATAAAAATCCCTATAAAATAGACATTAAAAAAAAACAAAAATAACCCTTTATTAGTCCTACAGGGTGAAATTTGTCTTTAAGTTCTGATCCAAGTGAGGACAGATGTATTAATCTCAGAGCAATGACACAGTGTGGTTGGCTGGAATTGAACATATGCTCTTCGACATACGAGTCTGATCACTTACAGATTGACCAATATATAGCCACTGACACTCACTTACCGTGAGAATAAAATTTTCTTCCGAAAGCCCCCGGACTGGTCAGTGCTTGAACCTTGCCAGAGGTGTTGCTGTAAGATGGGGAAAAAAAAAGGAAATGAAAAACCTCCTGTGCGGTGTTAGATAAAATTGTTCCAAACACTCACTATTTAATAGAATAAAATCATCTGAGTATCTGTCTGCTACCACAGATGGTATGGAAAAGGCTTTCATTGTCAAATAGCATTCTAATCTTAATCACAGGTCCATGCTGACAAGCTTGTAAAGCATTGGTGAATGAAATGTGACAGTCTAGACAGGAGACCGCAAACACCTGACTCTACGAAGGTTACGCTTAAAGAGTCTCACTGACAACAAGAAGAAATAGCATTCCAATAATACATCAACTTAATTCAACTTACAATCAAAACTAAACTGGCTTGAATATTTAGTCTAAGTTCCAGTGTAAAGACCTGAGAGTTTGTTTACCTTATCATGATTGTCAAAGCGGAAGCCATGCCCTTCGATTTCAGTTGAATGAGCTTATCATTAAGATGAGAATCTTGTTTGTCTTTATTTTATGATGATGCCATGCTCTCCTGGAAGTAAAAATGATCTTGAATGAGACCTTTCAAAACATAAATGGGGTTCAGATCCACAAAATTCCAACATTTCAGATTGTTCAAATGAGAAGCATTCTCTTTTACTTGTGGTCACAGCGCCATTTTGCTCTTAACAACTTGACAGCGAAACCAGATTTTACAAATTATAACATTATCACATCATTTTAGGACGATGTAATTAGTGAAATCAATAGAATTTGTATTTCAAAACCGCAGTAGTGTACTTTTTTTTGGTGAGACACTTATACTGGCTACAGTGATCAAAACCACAGACTATGTCAAGTGAAGCTCAGGGTTTGTGTTTACGATGATGCCCGGTGATTGCAACAATTTTACGTACTGATTGTATTCGTGCGCATTTGTTTCATTCACAAAGAGGTGGAAAAGACAAAGATTTTGATATGTGATATGACTACGTATTCTAGAAGATATTTGATCACTGGACGACCAGTTCAAAGTGACTTGTATTTAACCATATTTCAGACAAAAATATATGCATTCTAGCCTCAACTGACCTTGCAAATAAATTTAAATGAAATATTTAAAGGTGTTAATTTGCAAAATGTGGCCATAAGAAGGTCCTTTTATAACCAATACACACAGCGCAAAATCTCAAAAATGAGGGTAGACAAGTTTCTTTAAGATTTTGCCAATATTTTGAAAGTCTCTCGTGCGACATCCAGTATCTTTTGTCAGACCACACATGTTAACAAGCTCACTACTGATAGTGCATGAGTGGTTTTAGTCCTAGTTTGCTGATTTTTTGTCCCAGTTACTCCCCATCCCTGAACGAAAAGTTCATATCATTGAACTCATCATACTTGATGCAGAGAAATCCGATAGTGCTGAGTGGGGAGCGTCAAACGAGATGCCAATACTGGATGAAGGAATGCTCCTCACATTGCTCATCCAATGTTGCATTGCTTGAATGCAATCAAATTTTACTCATTCCATGTTTTCATTTATTGGCATTTGTTTGAACATTGTCTAGGTGGAGAAAATGACAGCAAGATTGGTGTTTGTGGATCGTGCTTGGGAGGAGGCATAGCTTCAACTGTGGCTTTTGAAACCCCTGGAATTGACTTTCAGGTAATGCTTATCACATCGGTCTTATGACCAATTATGGTTAGCTCTAGTCGTTATTTATCTAACTTGAATTATAAAGAAAATGACTCTTGCATAAAATTTTGAAAAATACGCTAGAGCAGTTTAAAAAATCCAATTCAAAGCAGTTAGTATCTTTTAAAGAAAAAAATATAAATCAAAGCTGTGATCTTGGAAAGAACAGTGACAATCAGGAAAATAAAATGCAGTACATTATATTTCATTCTTAAACTCTGATGTTGCCGCGGGATTCATCTTGATCATGATTCTGCATTCATCCTTTTTAACTCTTTGACTGATCTATATTTTTCATGATTTTTTTGGGTTTTTCCCCTTGAAAAATTTCGAAAATGGGCACAGTTGTTTAAACGCAGTATGAAAACGTCAAAATGAAATAACAATGCAGTATGTTATATCAAATTAAAGGGAAAAGCTTGTGAAATTTGAGAGGAACTGTGGTTGTGGTATTATCGTCTGAGAAAAAGAAAAGAATGAGTCATTGAGCCCCTAAAATCATCACACATAGACCCGCATTTCGATCCCAATAATTAGATCTCAATGTTAACTTCATTCGGTAATCCAATTTTAGTTACAAAACCAGAATCCAATTGTTCAAAGAAAATATCATTATAGTTGGATTAGAAACGGTGAATTTACAACTTTACTTTATTCTCGTCATTAGTATTTACGGTATGCCTGGCAACGGACCAACTCGTTAAAAAGCGGCAACAAAAATCAACAAAAACTTATGAACTGCGGTCTAGTTCGACTCTCACCACTTTGTAAGACGTTTAGTTGGCGAAGGAAACCATAACATCCGGGTTTGAGCCTCGTACTTTTATTATTCCACTAATTTAGTGTGGTAGCTACTTTTGATGCAGCGAGTGGCACCGGACAGTTAAGCGGAATGCTTTTTGACGCAGTGAGCGGCACCGAACAGTTTAAGAGTTAAAGGTTGTGAAAAAAATTATATGAATAGTTATTAAATCTTTGGAAGTGCCTCTATGTACTTGCTTATTTACTGTCATCACTATGCTCGAAGCGCTTTGCAATACTCTATCTCTGATAGACAACCAACATACAACACATGACGATATAAACTTCCTGTTAGGCATGTTACAATTCTTTTGGCATCGACAAGGATGTCTGATTTACATCCAGGGGGACTTCCAAGCATTACATCCATCTTTGATAGGATAAGATAAGTGGTAATTCGCCTTACCCATGGGCACAAAGTCAATGGCAAGGTTTAAAAATTTCTTTTATATTTTAAATGGGATGCCGTTGCTGTTGAACTGATCCCTTGATACAGACACATGCCTCGCCAGTCTTTGCCCAACTCTCGCATATGCAAGTTTTGTTAACCACTGAGCTTTAGACGCCACATTAATGCATCTCCTTTTGCCATTATTTGATTGACTCTGATGTCTCCCTCCATTGGCATTTTATCTCCAGATTCTGATTCATCCTTTGGTGGACTGGTCTTGTCAGGGGCCAAGTTGGGACGAGTTTGACCTGGTTGGGATCCCCAGCTTCAACATCAGCGCTATTATTAGAAAGTATGTTTTAATGTTCCTTTATTTGATTAATTCAGGGTATCCTTTTATTATTCCTCGATAAGGAATTGAAATAGCAATAAAACTAAAAAAAGATAAAAACGCCCAGTCTTTTTCAAAAGTTATGAAAATTATCTAAGTATTGTTGGTACTAAGTATCAAAAATATACAGCGCACCGTTTTTCTCCAGGAACATCATTTGTGAAGTGTGGTAAAAAATGAAGGCACCGATTTTTGATGCAAAAGGTGAAATGAGGTCTGCAAGCGGTGTAGTTTCCACAAAACCACACTGCCCTCTCGATTCAAGAGTTACTAAATTTTGATATTGGAAAGGTCATTTGCAAACTTTAGAAATCCATTTGAAGCCTTTTATTTTTGTTTTAGTTATACCTTTGGGATTAAAAAAAAAAAAAGGATTAGCATTCGTTCAAATCGTTTTCCCTTCTAGTTTGGGAGCCTTAAGTAATTTAAACAAACGGGTCACATGACGTTCTGAACATTTAACAGATGGTCTAATAAGAAATGACAACTTGATGCAGTATTTGCAATATACATCTTCATAAGGGATTATGCTACTCAAATACCCTAATCTAAAAGAAGAATCAATGACTTTGTCTATTGCTACAGATCGGTGGAAAACCAGATTCGAACGGAAGAGGACAAAATGAATGTGAAAGCTTCCCCATTGCAAAGGCGAGATTTCTCCAATCTTCCCCCAACACTGCTTCTGCTAGCTGAAATTGATCCCCTGAAGGACTCAAACTATGGTATGGACATTGATTGAAATGCTCTATCCCTTGTCTTTTTCATTATGTGTTTGATGTTTTCTTTTTTAACCTTCTCAATTTTGTCAGCCAGGTGGTAAATTTCTGTGTTTTACTCGTGCTTTTCAGAATTCAAAACAAAATTGAAAGATGCAAATGTTAACGCTGACAGCAAATTGATGAAAGGCTCAGTCCATGGGTTTCTGTCTTTTCCAGGTAAGATTTATTTTTCCCACTTTGCTCTGGTTAATCTTCTCTTATTACTCTCCCTAAAACTCAAATGTATGTTGGGAGCCAAAAAGGACTAGAGAGGTAATTTTTTTTTTTTTAAGTGTATGAAGGTCTTCATATTAATCCAATGTTTCTTTTGATTACAGCTGATCTAAAATTAAGTCAAAGAGAATAGATGATTGTTAAAGAATGGAAATTTAGCTTTGCCAAGCATATCTAAGCTACAGATTAAGGAGGGTAAATGCGTGGATGACCTGGTTAAGAGTCTTTCACATTATTTGCCAAAAAGGACTACATGTCAATTTTTTGTTCTGACTTTAGTGCACTTGGAACTTTACATTGTGTTTTCTGAATGTAAACTACTCCACAAGTGGCTTTATTTACTGTGGTTTTGGTGGAAGAGTAATATTTGCAAATTAAAGAATTGTTAAAGACTACTGCCAACAAGAATTATGGAAATGTTTAGTTGAGAGAGTATGAAAGGAAAGAGAGTTGTGGCTAGAATGAGGGCTAGTGAGGAACTAGTTAGTTACTCTCTTACTCTCTTTATTTGACCTCTTGACCTCTTTGGTTGTATGAATTCTTCTTAGTTGCTCTGTAGGTCAGAACAATAATTTTTTATGTTCTTTTTGACACAAGTAATAAATCAGCCAACATGTTGATAATGAATAATTCACTCGGTTTTTCTAATCATTTACTTCCTAAAAACAGTCTTTAACTTTGTATTTGCAATCATGAAAGTCATCATTGTTTAAACGATCAAAAGTCAATCCTGTCATCTAGAAATTTCCATTTTCAAAGGACAGCTATGTTTTCTTTGAGTTGACAATGTTGACATAAGTTTTTTCATGATATATTTCTTTCACAGAGTCTTTTCAAGAAATAAATGGAAGAGCTAGAGATATAATAGCACAGTTCTACAAGAAACATGGTGTTTGTTGAGTCTATTACTTTCAAATTGTAGGGAGTTTCGAAACAAAGCACAGGATGAGCTACCAGTGCAACTGCTTTGTCCCTTGCCTACGTCTTTTCTTTGTCATTGCTGCTTGAAATAAATTTTTAGTTTGGTTTTTTATTTGTAAAATTTAAAAAAGAAACACTGGGACTGACAACATCATCAAAATTGTGGAAAAATGTTCCTATTTGTCCTTGTCTAAGTCAACTGCTTTTGAAAGTTAAAAAAAAAATAAATGAACTCATTGACCTGAGAACCGTTTCAAGTAAAAACTATACATGCTTTTTTGCCTTGACTATTTTTGTGCCAATCAGTGTTCTGATATTGGGTTGAATCACAAGATTCACCTATGTAAAACCTCACAGCTAACTGTCAGTATTTTTTATTGGCATCAGATTTTTACAAACTTTATCCTTGAAATGTATTTCTGTATCATGTACATGAGCATGCAAAAAACAGGTATCCTCATCTTGTGATCACTCCAAGTCTGCTGGGAAGGTGTGAGCAAAACACAATGTCTACTTAACGTATGGTCACAAGGAAAAAGCATAGTTGTCTTTCTGTGAACATCGTTATTATAACAAAGATTTGATGCAAGGATATATTTATTTAAGGTAATGATCTACATCTGAGTAACTGGTGTCACAACAATCCCACACTGATTTTCAACTTGAGTGCATTTTAAACAATATTCAAAAAAACCTTTTCATACATGCTATAATCACATGAATTATTTTTCTTGGTGCTTTCATTATTGATTCAATAGTAATGCTTTTAAGAAGAAAAACAATAAATTTATCATCTACAATCTGTCCTATACTTATCAACAAGCTGATAGCACCCATTACTAACTGAACAAATTCTGAATGCATTTCACATTCTCATCTATATTTACAATCGAATGTCAACCCATGTTATGTTTTACTTATGCTTCTTTTCTTTGCTCTGAATTTGTCGTCCTAATTTTTGTGGCTTATGTTGCACTTCTTTCCCAAGCACACAAAAACCAAACAAAATTGCAAAAGTCTATCAGTTAGAAAGGCATAATATGGTAGAAATAAAGGCAACAATCAACCCATTAATTTTCTGTATAATAAATCTGATCTTTATTCTTAAGGCTGTGCATAACCGAAATAGTACTATTAGACTTTCCCGTAAAGGAAATTGTTGTGATGTGTACAATAATTTACATTAATTTTTTTACTCACATTTGACTGTGAAAATGATGGACACAATTTTTAGGATCTAGATGCTTTTATAAATCGCTTGCAGTTTGTTGTACAGAAATGAAACATGGATTATAATGATGGAACCAGGTTAAAAGGCCGAAATTTTGAATACCTAGTAAAATTGTTTTATGAGTGTGGTATGAAAGGTCTGGAGTAGACTGAATTGCCTCTAAATTTCCTAGATGCTCTCCCAAGATTACTCTAATAAAGCTTTTGTGATTTTTTAATTGAGACTGATTGAGAAAGGGAAATACCTTTTTATTGCTAATTTATGAATTTTGCGCTGTCTATTTTGCTATTGCTTTTAGACTTACTATTTCATTGCAATATTAGATGTTCTATTGGAGTTAATATGAGCATGTGATATTTTTTTCTTTTTTTTTTTAACAAGCTGGTTTTGTATATTTGGAGAAATCATCCAGGACGAGGGAAAATTTGTTCAGTAGGATTGTCTTCAAATCATAGACAGCTTCATTGCCTTATTTTCTGAGGTTTGCAACTTGGTGCTCAAACTGAATATTGTGCCATAGCATAAAACTTAATTTTAAAGATCGACATTACCTTTTGATATGTTTGCAAAAGATAAAGTTCCCCTTGCCTTCCTTTTCTCTTTTGCTCTTTACAATTTAGTATTACTTGTTTAAGGAAAAATTACAATCGTGGTCTGTCCACTGAGGAATTGAGGTTGGAGGCGTCCTTGGTACCTCTTCTATTTCTGTTTCTTTTCTTTCATTCACTGAAGCTTTTTGTTGTCCTGTTTAGGCTATAGTGGTCATCCCTTATTTCATGCCTTTTGGTACATGACTGCAGGGTCACAAGTTAAACGTACTGAGTACTTTTGTGC
>JBCIKM010352917.1:0-11157 GCA_039654465.1 Melibe viridis
TCGGGTCATTTTTACAGGGGAAAAAATTATTACAATAATGCCCTATCTAGTGCACTTGCAGGCGCGTTTACTTACACTATACAAAAACACATTTATTACTCTGAGGGTGCAACCGCCAAATAGGTAACGATGAAGAGTTTTCTAACCAAATGAAAATTAAAGCCTATTGTTATTGCTTCATTCCAGTTCTTTATATACAAAATAAAGAAAAGGGATATTATTTTTTTTTAATCCAAAACAAAAAAAAACAAAAAACACCACTATCAACAAAACCGCTTTAGTTAATTTTCCCCCATTTTCCCCCAACGAGTGTGTTTCGCGAGTAGCTTTTTATTTTATTTTATTTTTTTTTTTTAACAGGTTCAAAGTCCACGATTTGTACCCTCATACATTATCGTGTTCACAATCAGTCATGCATAATCTTGACGAAACTCTGAAAGCTGAGAAAGATTTACAAACACGTCAGCCCCTCCATGCGATCCAAAAAGATCGGCCTCGCAAGAGGAGAAACGAAGGTGATGTATGAAAGCTCAGATGAAGGAAAGTCCAGTCTAAATTACTTTCTATAAAATGAGTCAGAACTAAAAATAACACACTGTGTTCGTCACAGTAGTTGCTTTCTGTGTAATGTGTAACACCGTGTTGAGGTCGGTTTCTATTCAGAAGAAAATAAGCTTCAACCTGAATCAACATCAGCGACCAGCGGGCAGACTTATGGTCAACTAGAGCGTAGAAGAAGGAGAATAATTCATTAGTATTTCCTTTATCTAGATGCCCGGACATTTTGGCAGACGGTTTTTCAGCCGGCTTTGTTTCTAAAAATACAGTGATCATTAAACACGGACATGCGCATAAAAATAACTTCAACAGCTAAATACAGACTGCAGGGTTTTTGTTGTTGTCTGTTTGTTTTTTGTTTGATTTTTTCTTTGTTTCTTAGTTTATTTGTTTGATTATTTTTGCGGAGGGAGGTAGGTGGTATGTATCTTCAGTGTTTGGGTAAAAACTGACATTCGTCAGTCTGACGAACCAAGATTGGGGTGTTAAGTTGATACCTGTTAAAAATATAGTATTTTTCACCGCTTTTCAATCGTAGTTAGACGTCTCGTTTGTTTTTGTGTTTTTAGTTTGTTTGTAGGTTGTTGTTTTTTTTGTTTTTTGTTTTGCTTTTTTACATTTTTAAACTCTACAATTGACACTGGCAAACTAAAGATGCAGTCCTTTATTTTGAAAAATAATAAAATAAAAATAAAAAACACTAGTGTGATAGAGACTGCTGACAACTGTCAACACGCATCGACGCATGGGATTCAGGTGGTATCACCTTCGCGAGTCCAACACACAACAAACCCCGGACCCCACCTCTCTCTCAGCATGGCGTAGATGGGCGAACGACTGAATAATTAGTTAGACTGAAGTCTATAAAAGTGACAACCGGCCGTTTTGGCCTTTCATTTCATGAATACAATCGCATTGGAAGGTTTGTTACAGTGTTCTTTCTGCTCTGGGTCTTCGTTAACTTAGATATAGCCTATACAGATACGGAATAAATGGATTACCTCTTTCTTTTTTTTTTCAACATGATGGAACAATTGGATTTTTCTAATGTGCCATTATTTTCCTTTGGAAATCAACACTCTTTTGTTTAAACAAATCAACTGTAGGCTTAACTCAGACTCTGAAAGTATTCTGTTGTTCATCACATTTTGTTCCCTTGATGTGGCTCTCCACCTCTCTCTCTCTCTACTCTCCCCCCTCTCTCTCTCTCTCTCTATCTCTCTATCTATCTATCTCTCTCTCTATCTATCTATCTATATCTCTCTCTCTCTCTCTCTCTCTCTCTCTCTCTCTCTCTCTCTCTCTCTCTCTCTCCCTCCCTGTCTTTAGTTATCTATCTATCTCTATCTCTCTTTCTTCTTCTTCTTCTTCTTCTTCTTCTTCTTCTTCTTCTTCTTCTTCTTCTTCTTCTTCCATCTCTATTCACTCTCCAGTCAGGATTCTTCCTTCCCTCTACCTCAGTAACCTCTTCCTTGAACCTGGTTCAACTAAACACCAAACCTTCACTCTCCTTTCCTTTATAACTATACTGGACCCTACCTTCTGACTCTCTTTCTTTCTGTCCCACTCTGTTTCTCTTTCATTCCCTCTTGTTGACTTCTTCCTAATTTGTCTCTCCCTGATTTTCTGAATGACCATCTCAACCCAAAACTAACCACCTTATTAATATTTCTATATGTGACTATTTTTCCAACAGCCATGTTTTAGGTTTTACATGTTTTCCATTTTAAAATTATCATTCTTCTTTTTTTGGGGGGAGGGGGCGGGGGGAGGGGAGATTGATTTTTGGGGGGATAGGGAAGTAGTTGCAAGGGAAGAATAAGGGTCAGGTGGTCGTGAATGTATGGATTTTATTTTTCTTCCTTTTTTATCAAGTGTAGAGGTATTTGTAACATTTTTCTTATTAAAAAATCAAGTTTTGAATGAAAAAACCTAGATAATTTTTTTAATCTAGCATTTAAAAGAATATTATAAAGAAATCTATTCTGCTAAATATTCCCTTTAGGTCTCATAGACAATTGCTGCTCCAAGTCTTTCATCATGCCAGGCTCATCAAATGCCAATCGCCAAGGATGGCCACAAGATGTAGGCATAATCGCCCTTGAACTCTATTTCCCATCCCAGTATGTAGAACAAACTCAGCTGGAGGCCTTTGACGGTGTGTCCCCAGGAAAGTATACACTTGGCTTGGGTCAGAGCAGGATGGGCTTTTGTTCCGATCGAGAGGACATCAATTCCCTCTGTCTGACTGTCACTGAGAGACTCATGGAACGTAACAAAATTGCCTACAATGAAATTGGTCGGCTTGAAGTTGGCACAGAAACCCTCATTGATAAATCCAAGAGTACAAAGACAGTATTGATGCAGCTGTTTGAGGATTCGGGCAACACAGACCTTGAAGGAGTAGACAACACTAATGCATGCTATGGAGGAACGGCTGCTCTCTTTAACAGTGTCAACTGGGTAGAGTCCAGTGCCTGGGATGGTAAGACTCAATAACTCAATGGATATCTGTATCTATATCTGTAAATGCTGTAGAAACCAGGATAAATGGACCGCAGGCCTCATTCTAGCAAAAGCTGTATTTAAAATGATCATTGCAAGGAATTCTTAAAATTTAAGTCACTGATGAAAGCTGCCTTTAAGGTTTTCACAAATTATTGCAGTCTATTTTATTGTATTATATCAGTCTTAATAATAGCTGACCCCAACAGCTTTGTTATCATCTTATTTCTGAACTCATCTCTACTTTTTTCCAATATTATTCTATGGTTTACTCACCTAATGATAAACCAATCCTTACTCTACAAACTGAAAAGTAAATTTTTCATCAATCCACTGTGCTGTTTCGGCTCTTTTGTATCAGAGTTACAGGTTTTCAGCCTGTTTATGAGTGCTCTTTTTATGTTTGTCCCTTGTGACTATTAAATTAATATTGCTGTAGAAATATTACAGTTGTGCTGAGGATGTTTTCTTTCATTTCAACTTTCTTTTATATTATGAGTATATTCAATGGTCAGCTCTTTCATTTTTATGATAATGATTGTGAATTGGGAAAACTAAACTTAGTGTGTATCTTCATGAACAAAAAGGTTCAATCATTCTTTTAAAGATCATTCCAAAATATTTTGTCAATGCTATGAATTTGAGGCTATTTTGTATCTTTTAAAGTAATGATAATAGTGACCAATCATGTGTTGGAACACATGCTCCTCAGGTCGCTATGCACTGGTGGTGGCAGGGGATATTGCCATCTATGCTAGCGGCAATGCCAGGTGCACGGGTGGGGCTGGAGCGGTTGCCATGCTCATCGGACCACACGCTCCTCTCATCCTGGATAGAGGTGAGTACCTAGTTGTGTCATGAATTAGAAAAATTAAATTGAGCCATTCTCATCTGCCTCTGAAACAAATCAGTTCGAAAGCCGAGGCATCCAAGTGGGGTATTGAAATTGATGATTCATTGGGCGTCAGCTCTATACCAATAGGAACAACCCATGTCATCCAAATGAGCAAAATTTGCTAAATTTCTTGCCCAAGGATTATAAAGCCCCAAAGCTAGGCTCAAACCCGGATCGTTTAAGTGTTGCTTGTGTAATGCCTTATATCGTCCATTTGGCCACTCTTCCCATATAAATTCCCATAGGAATATAAGAAAAAAACACTCTTATTCTAAGAATGGTGACATATTTGACTCAAAATATTCAATATCCATCAATGCTTTCAAGAATGGCATGGAGAGGAACTTTGTCAGTTAATGTTTACTTATGGAAATGATACTTTCAGATTTTTTTAAATTTATTCTTTTATACTTTGATAGTACCACTCAATAATTTCAACATTGCCTTCCTTTCTCTTTCTTTTTTTTTCACTTTTAGATTGCAACATGAGCATTTAAAGGCTTGAAATGCCTTCAATCTCTAAACATGTTATGTTATGTTATGCTATGTTAATAAATTTCATGGTAAAAAAGACTTTTCAATGGACACTACTGGAATGCCTCATATATATGGAGAGCTAATAAATGCTCTGAGAAAATGTGTTAGTTTTTTTTATTTTTGTGTGTTTTAGTTTCATCTAAAATTTATTTTTCTACCAGGAACAGTCATGTTACAATTACAGAACTATGGCATGTACCAAGAAAATTGTTTTGCCTTTTTCCATACTTTCTCTCCCCAGATGTTACTGATCTCTCTGCCATTATTAATCTGTTCTGGTTATCTTGACTTCTTGGATGGTCCTTATATTTTGAACAGCCAGAATCTTGATTTGTTGTAAATTGGATACATTTGTTTTTCCCCTCTTCATTGATATGATAACTTTATGGATTAGAAATTACCAAAAATAAAAATAGCGACTTTCAAAGGTTTAGTCTGTTTTGCAGTTTGAAATAAAGGTGAGTCTAACTTGTTTACAAAATTTTTCATCAGGAGTGCGCAGCTCTCACATGGAACACGCCTATGATTTTTACAAGCCTGACATGTCGTCGGAATACCCAGTGGTGGATGGCAAGCTTAGTATCCAGTGCTACCTCAACGCCTTAGACAAGTGCTATGAGCGATACACCACAAAGGCCATGGCTGCTGGCTTGAGAAGTCAGTGCTTTGATAAACTGTCTCTTTATTTACTTGTGTCAAGCAGGCAAATGATATTGATGATTCTAATCTCTACACATATAAAAATTGAAACAGGGATTATGTGCTTTATTTTTCTGCCAAGATTGACAGTATTAACATTTCAATCATTCTCAAGACATGAAGCAATTAACTTTATAAGTTTAAGCAGATCAACACAAAAATTACCGAAAGAAGAAAAAAATAGTTTGAGCATTTCAAACATTTTCAGATGGCATGTGAAAAATATTATAGATGAACAGAAATATGGTTATTTCACCGTTTTTTTAAACTAAAAAGGTAAAAACAAGCTCAGAATTATTTAATTGCTAAGTTTTTCCTTATTATTTAAACTTCAAATGAATGTTTTTATCAATTTCAGCCAACAACAGCACTCTAGACATTGCAGATGCGTTTGTGTTCCATGCCCCGTATGGAAAGCTGGTGCAAAAATCATTTGCCAGATTATTATTGAATGACTTTTTGAGAGACGGAAAGCCAGATTACAAAGGCCGATACTCAGGACTGGAAGCATTCAAGTAAGTCAAGGGACATCATTGTCATTCCATATCCACTTTCTACCTTAGCCATGGTCTTGCAACAACCTGACATGTCTGTTCTTGAAAATCTTCAAATATCATAAATGTTGATATTTTATGTGGAAGGATTTTTTTTTTTAATCTTGCATCAATGTCCGTGCTCCGAAGAAATTGTTGAATGACTGTTGATGTAACAATATGTAAGTGAGTTAAAATTTCCAAGTGATATAAGCAATCATTATTTTCTTGTTGATGAGACTTTTTGTTGTGGAATTTGTTTTGGCCAATGGACATTTTTGTTTAAATTAAATGTAATTTGATAAGAGAATCTATAGAAGGTTAATCCTCGTCTGTGCACATATACTGAGTTATGATAATACTTTTTAATTTTGTTGCCCCTTTGAAGAGACCTCCTGATTCTTCAATTGTTTTGACTAGCTCAGTGAGACTGAGTATTACTGTGTGTTTTCAAGTTTGAATTGACCAGAAAAAAAATGCATAATACCTTTACTTAAGAGTAAGAGTGATCTTGTTATAGGATAAACTGTATTAATCTCAAAGTCAAAGGGAAATTACATGGTGTTTCTCTTAATGTTAAAGACTTCATAAAAGCCAGACAGGCATGTACACACACAAATACACAGACGTGCTTGTACACACAGGTTGAATCTGTTATTGTTGTCTCAAATCTCGGTAGGATAGTTCCATATTAATATCATTTTATTGCTTGAAATTGTCCATATTTCGATTGAGTCTGGTAGATTCCATGATGATTTTCCAACATCTTATTGAGCTGGGAAAGAAGGAATGCAAGTGACAGTTTAACTTTGATGCTGGCATATGCTAATATTTCCTTTTATTTAGATTTTAATTGATTTTATGGTTGTTAATTTTGTACTTAATAATAAATCAATGGGTATCTCAAGGAGATTAGTCATACCTTTGTAAAAGTTGTGGCTTTTACCCTAGCCCTGTGTTCCTGTAGAAGAATCCATCGTAGTGTGTTACAAAGTGTGCTGCATTCTTTCAGACATTCTTTAATTGTTCTATTTGCTTAATATTAGTGTGGGGATCCCATACACAGCATCCATAATGCAGTGTTGGTTTTACTTTTGTGTTTATACATTCTTCTTTTAGTTTTGGCCTTTTTTTTATATTTCTTTTGAGGAAAGCTAATGAGGAATTTTCCTCCTTATATATTACAGCACTGGTGTTCCTCTTCTATTTAAGTTTGCTGTCTATTGTAAACCTGGAGTATTTTGCACTTTTTGTCTCTTCTAGTTTTACATTAAGTGTATTCACTTTTCATTGGTTAATGTTTTCTAGTGAATGTTATCACTTGACACCTCAAAGGGCTTTACAATGTCGTACACAGAACAATCATACTCAACTTGCTGGCAAACTAAATGAAGTTGTATAACATTTCCACATATTCTAAACAAAGAACACCATCATACATAACAGAAATATCCATAAATAAATGAAGGTTGTACAAACAGGTGGAGGAAGCTGGGCTTTTAAATCCATTTAATTTTGTGTGCTTTTAAATCCAATTAATTTAATCCATAAAAATATATACATCATTATTGATTTGTATAGAGTCTTTTGATTTGCTTTGGGTTTTTTTCCCATTTGAGATGAGTGCTTTTTATTTAATCTGTTTTGTCACACTCTGCCTGCCATAGAGACATCAAGCTGGAAGACACCTACTTTGACAAATCAGTCGAGACCGCCATCGTGCAGGCCAGCAAGTCTCTATATGAGGAAAAGACCAAACCTTCCCTGCTGGTCTCTAACCAGGTCGGCAACATGTACACGCCTTCCGTCTATTCAGGCCTGGCCAGCTACATCAGCTGGTGAGTCAGTTGTTCCTTTTGAAGAGCTTGCTTTGCTTTTTTCTTTTTCTTTCTTTCTTTCTTTTCTTTTTTTTTTTTTTTTGGGAGGGGGGGGGGGATTACATACCATTTTTCCACTTGCTTGGTACAATCAAAGTAATGACAAGCTTATTTTTATAGTACCTTGAGCTGAGATGTCAAGATGCTTGAAAGTGTCATAATGAGAACAATCACTCTCAACATCCATCTAGATTTATTGACATTGTATTCACCCCTGTTTTACTCATCTAACACTCTTACGTATCATGGAATTTAAGCTATATATAGCGATTGATCTAATTAGGATGCTTTTTAAGCTGATAGGTTTGAACTCAATATTTGTTTTTTGGATACACAGGTAAGATGGAAAGAATTTAATGTCTTTGGCCACCATTCAAATGCACCTTCTGTTCTTATTTCTCTTGTTTTCCCTGTCTGTGGTAAAGGTTCCTTTCTTTATCATAGATGTTAAGTCCTCCAGGGCATCCTGTCTCCATGGACTGCAAATGTTTAAAGTTTAGAAATACTCTTAGTTAACCAACTGTATTGCCATAAAAAGGGCTGAACTTTCAGTATGGTATGGTATGTGTAGCAGCAAAGTGTGTTTGTGGATGTGTGTTTATTTCAAAGTGTCTCTATCATGGTCTGACTTAAGACCTTGTTGTTTTTCCTTGATGGCTCAGCACAGTGGGCAAAGTATCAAACTTACACATGCCAAGGTACACAGGGTTCAAATCCTGTCTTTACCAAAGAATTCTTCTTTTTTCTTTTTAAAAAACAAATAGAGCCATTTCTAATTTTACTAATTTGATATGTGCGTGCTGGAGGGCTTCCTAAGATCGACCTTTAACCTCAGCCTTTCTTGTCTTCTTGTCCAGTAACACGGTGGAATCAGTGGCTGATCGACGCATAGTGCTATTCTCCTATGGCTCTGGCCTGGCAGCTTCCATGTTCTCCATGCGGTTCTCAGACCAGCGGAGCTCTGGTGGAGCCCTGGACTCCCTAGTCAAGAGTCTGGCTGACCTCAAGGCTCGCCTGGATGCCCGGCAGTGTGTGCCTCCAATGGAGTTTGACAGCAACCTCAAGCTGCGGGAACAAACACACCACCTTGGTAAGTAGACACACAGTGGAATAGGGGAAGGGAGGGGGAGGGGAATGGTCACCCGTCACTTACAAGATGGTTGACACTCAATGGACAAAAGAGTGGTGGGAGGGTTGCAGAGCTCTTATTTGTTCAGAATTTCCTGGGAATCTCCAATATTATCTCAAGTTTGTTGAAGTTCTTGGACATCCAAAAACATGTGATTTGTAGTGAGATTTATATCACTCAAAACATATTTTCTGATGAATCAAAGTTTTGCTTATCATATTGTTTAAAGGAAAGTGGATAATGGTGGGAAGAGGAGGGTGTTAGCAATGGAATTTTTCTTTCTAAAGCTACGGATGAATATTCTTGAAGTTAGGCAATAAATTGTGCAGCAACAGAGAGAATGAAGCATGTAGAGATTGTTGTCCTTACTTCAGAACAGCATTCGCCTAACTACTTGTATGTCTGTCTGTCTGTTCACAGCCCCCTACACACCCGTGGGATCTGTGCAGGCCCTTGCTCCTGGCACTTGGTATGTCACTGATATTGACAACATGCACCGACGCAAGTATGAGCGACGATCCTCTTCTCCCTCTGCTGAAGGTCACTCTCATCAAACTGGGGTATGTCCTCTATGTCCATTGTTCACAAATTTTACTTTTTCATCCTAACTTTCTTTTTGTATCAACTAGTAAGCTCCTTATCACTTCTTTTGTTTGGTGAATGAACCAGGTTGGGGGGATTGTAGAATGATAAAATGTCAATATTAGTGCTTTTGGGGATCAGTTTTGTTGACATTTTACTTTTTTTTTGTCTGGGCAGGTCAAGCAAACATCTGGGGCAGTGACTGCCCCTCGGTCCGTCAACGCAGCTACACAGAGCTGATTGAAAGTATGAATGACCACAACACACAACACTACCGCCACATGCCATGGGTCACCTTGACCTTCAAGACCAACCTCACTATTTATTATAACAAAAAGATGCTTTGCTTTAGTGTGTAAGTGTGAAGTGTGCCATGAATGGATTCTTAGCAAGAACTCACTCAGGGGTGTGTTTAGCGGTTTTTGTGGTGTGTCCTTTCTTTTTTGTGCAATTCAGAAGATATGGGTGACTTAGACAGGCTAGTGCGACACACAACATGATGATGTGATGTATGTTAGGTGTGTTGAATAAGTCAGATTCCCCCTTGTGTGAGTATCTGTAGAGGGTTTCAGTTTTAGCCTACTTTTAAACTCTAACCAATTATTAATTTTGAAGAAATTTCCATGACATGACATGTTTTTGTGAAAAGTTTTGAAAAGGGTAAGCAATGTTGAATATTTGGTCAACTTTTGTAATGTGTTGTTTGGTTTTTTATTCTCTCTTGTCTGCTCATGTGGGTTTTTTATCAGTTTTTGTTTTTTTATATACTGAATGTGTTTATAGGATTGGAAGTTTTAAATAGGGCACTGGGATGTGTTTTATATCTTTGTTTTCTTTCACAACACTGAGATGAATCACAGCCCACCAGATTTAGAGTTCAATCAGAATGGCATGTTGTACCAACTAGTGTAGACAAGAGTAACAGGTTGCAAGCTGTCCAAAAAGGTGTCTTTCCTAATACTAGCAGCGTAAAGCTGACCTTTGCTGCTAATAGATAATCTTTTTGAAAAAGCATGCGCCCTCTTGTGGCTACAACCAGTGGTGCTGGATGCTGATTGTTTGTTGTTTTTCCCCCACTAAGCTGCCGGGTCTTAATATTTGTATTATCCACTGTCGTTTGGCAAAGAATATTTCCATGCAAGAACACTGATCAGAATTTCTTTATTTCATCTTTTGTGGGTTTTATTCTTTCCAATTTTGCCTGTGTGATTTACTTACAAGTGTGCTAAAAGTATTGATTGATACTCTGGCTGCAGTTGGTATTAAAAGAAAAATCTTGTTGTCAAATTCCCAAGGAGGGAACTTTTTTTCTCCAAAGGAAAGACTTATTAGCCAGTAGGGCTAACATTGTAATAGTTCTGATGGCCCAGATAGGAATTGAACCCACACATTAAGGCAAAGATGTCAAAATAAGAATTTTGCTAGTCTCTGAATAAAAAAAAGATTGCTATTTTGTTTTTGCTGTCTATGTGTGTGTGTGTGTGGAGAGAAAGAAAAAAATATTATCAACTAAACATGCTGTGAAGAATCAGTTAGTATGTGTCATTAATTTACATACTGTATAATTGATGTCTACTCCTGTGTACTGTGTACATTCCTTGCTATGGACCTGCCAAAATATGGCAGGTTGGTTTGTGTGTTACCGTCTGCTGTGCCCCTGTGTGTACAACAAGCCACATCTTCTCTACTACAGGCCTTGTAGCTGGGGCTTTTTCCAAAAACAAATTATTCTGCATATACTTGTAAAACTGTAGTGATATTATGTGCCCTTCTCTCTCTCTCTCTCTCTCTCTCTCTCTCTCTCTCTCTCTCTCTCTCTCTCTCTCTCTCTCTCTCTCTCTC
>JBCIKM010353131.1:0-11156 GCA_039654465.1 Melibe viridis
AAACATTACATCATAATTATTTCATTAATATTGTTTAAATCTTATCAAGAAACTATATTCTATTTTTCTTTACAATTACCTATTAAGGATAAATAGAATAAATAAAATAAAATAAAATAAAATAATCCCTCTATTATCATAATGTTGTTCCAATTTATCCGCATTATCAATTACAAAATCGACAGTTCATAGTATATCTTATTTATAATTACCAATCTCAACGCTCAATATAAAAATGATAATCACACTCTATTCCCTATTTTATTAAAAACCTTTGCACCAAGATACAACAAAATAATAAAGTTAGAGTCACGACACAATCATTCGCTAGTATTTATATTTCCAATAGAATTCCATTTTTTTTCCTTTAAATTACCCATTAACGCAAAATAACTAGAATAATAAATACATAAATAAATAAAGTTTGTAATTAAATTAATCACTTATAAATACCTTCAGTTCATTAAACAATTTTCACAACACAAAAAACACAGAAACACTTCTGTCACCAACACAGTTATTCCTTGTCCACATCACACCCAGGTACGCATACTCCAAACGAGTATACTCCGGAGGAGACTCTCTTCCCACCGCAATTCCTCGTCCAGGTACCCAATCGACCTATAACACACATAGCTTGTTAAGACAACTACCATAATAAAACATGACGTAACATAATGTCCATGATCCAATTGTATCTATTGTTTTTTAACAATGATCCTCCATGAGATTGAGCCGATTACTGTTCCTGTAGTTTATCCAAAGTATAAAAATGCATACACTATCTCGGTAAATAGTAGCTTTCGCATTAGTAAGTTATTCATTCAAGCAATACTTGCGGACCTAAGTTATTTAACAGTCAGATAACTTACTAAAATTAATAATTAAAATTAGAATTTAAGATTTAACATTAAAATTAAGTTTGGAATTTGATAGTTTAATCAATTTCACAAGCATAAATATTCTATATAAGAGCTCATTTCAAAATTCAAATTTACATTCATTACTAATGTGAACCACATTCTCACAAGTTGCGGTTCGTTCACGTCTTTATATGTAGTATACATAGTTCATTTAAGAACCAAACAAAAACCAGACTACCCTTAATTCAGGAACAGAAATAAGGCAACGAGCTGTACTGCCACAAACACTCCCCATCCCTGCTCCAAACCATCAGCAACCTATGCATATTCACCAAAGGGAACAAGTCCCGTTACCACAATTTCCTATTCTTGGCATCCCGTCTACCTGCGACATATACAAATAATTAACATTTGTGCTTCCGATTAATTAATTAATACAATCTTAAATTAATTCAAATCAAATCCGCTGCATCTCACGGCAACTAGAATCCTTGTCGCCTACCAGTCATAACCTCGGCTTCCTGTATAACCTAACACTTGGCACAAACTGCACCCCATCTATAACAGTTATAATTAATAATAATAAGCAGCCCAAATAAAAACAACAAAAGGGAACTACACCTGGGGCACAGCATCAGGTAAGTTATAACATCTGAACTTCGCACTCCGGCACTATGTAGCGGGTGCAGACTGGCACCAGACCATAAACCAATAGTTTTTCAGCACTCATGCTTAACGCACAAGGCCGAGTAAACAATATTCAATTATTGGAGCCACACAAAGCTTATTAAATTTAAATAATTACCTCAGATAATGCACGAGTTGTATCATTAGATTTATGTTTATAAGTCACATAGTCGGACTGTAATAATAGGCGACATACCTCATAAAACCAGCTTCACGTTCAGCCAGTCATTAATCGTTCCAAACTCGCTAATTAGCGTAAGCTCCTATCATTTTAGTCGATTTGTCGCCTCCAAGTCCGTTAATCCTCCCAAAAAGGCTTCTTCCTTATTAAATTCTCATAATTACGGTGCGTCGACATCTTGTGACGTCATCACATATACGTGGCCACTCATCCATCTCAACTCATTGCACATGATTAACAGACCATTAAATTCAACACCCGCAATGCGTCCATTCCCAGGACAAGTTCATGAAGTCACTTTATACACAACAATAAATAATAAAACAATAAAAACAATACTCACATAGGATCGGGCCCGATAGTACTCCGAAAACCCAAGCCCACTGACAAAAGCCACGTCATTAATGCCTAGTCACAGCCGCCATTATTGCCCCGAAGTATATTCTAATATTCAATCCCTTAATAATTAATTAATTAGTTCACCGGTCACTCCAATTAATATCTCAAACAATTCACAATTGCTTCCGGAGTAATTTACACTTTGTTTGAAGTCTCTATGACAATTATTACCAAAGTTGCTCCGAAATTTCGGAGCAGTTATCTGTCAGTGGACTTAGTCTCTGGGCGTCACCACAACCTCAACCTAACCCAACCTTTTTTTTTTTTTTGCGAGAGAGGAGAAAATGCCTACTGCACACCTGACCACCCGTATGGTTAGGTAGTGTGGGACTTGCACCCACTAAAAACTCCTCTCTTTACGCGGTCGCCTCTGGACCTAACCCGCCGAAACGCGAACGACCTATTTGCATATGACAGTCCGCGTCCGACAGCCCTACTGATAATCCCCAACCGTAATCATTCCTCGTAACCTTCCAGTCCCCTGTCCCTTGAATTTAATTTTTTCTTTTCCCCACCCTTCCCTCCCCTTCTGCCCTCCCGTGGCTCCTGCCCTACCCAACCACCCTCCTTTTTTATCCTATGATCTAAACTCGTGTGTTTCTTAAAGTGTACGTGTGTAGAATATATACGATGTGTAATAGCCGACTGATAACCCTCGGCGTAAGTTTAGATTACCAAATTTACCCTGGGTTCCCTGTGTAAGTGTGTGCTTTTAATAGTGTGTAAAATTACCCTCCCCCCTTAAATTTCCCCCCCCCACCCTTAATGTTGAATACCCTAGTCTATATCGATTACTATATAAACCGGGTTCCTGTATAAAAGACTAGGTCGGTTTTTATACGTTTCGTTCCGGTAAACGAACTCCTTCGAACGACGCGGGGCTAACGTGACCACTCTCCTAGTGCTGATAATGGAAAGAAATCGTGTCCCTACGACCATACTGAAACTCGGTTTACGATACCCTGATGATTAATAATGAATATGAAAGTGATATGAATGATGATTAATAATGAATATGAGAGTGATATGAATGATGATTAATGATGAATATGAGAGTGATATGAATGATGATTAACGATGAATATGAGAGTGATATGAATGATGATTGATAGTGAATATGAGAATGATATGTATAATGATTAATAATGAATATGAAGTGATATGAATGATGATTGATAATGAATATAAGAGTGATATGAATGATGATGACAGAGCTCGTATCCGTGAGGAACCGCACTGGTTGATCTACCAGTCCGAATCCAAGTCATCTGAGGGGAGACGATAGTATCCCGGTCTTTCTCGGCGTCTCTCCTTATCTTCCTTGTCCCTCATAGCATTTTCCACGAATGCTGCGAAGGAAGACCATTTCTCTTCTGATTCGAGAATTGCTTCCAGGACGTCCCCTAGAGCGAACCATCTCTCGATACCCAGATCTCTCCTTGTTCGAATTCTTTCCAGGTCCCAAACTGGACATTCCCGAAGGGTATGAAGAACGTCGTCTACCTCCTCGCCACAAAGGTCGCACATGGTATTTTCCCTTCTACCGATTCTGTAGAGGAATTTGGAGAAACACCCGTGCCCGGTCAGCACCTGTGTTAGGTGAAAGGTCATACCACCGAATTCTCGCGCCATCCATGATTCCAATCGCGGGACTAGAAACAGCTTTGTGAACGCTCCTGGTGAATTTGGGCGTTCTAGGTATCCTCTCCATCTTTCCAGCATCGTGCGGGTCTCGTCGTTCTTAACCTCCGTTTTAATTTGCCTATTTAGAGTACCGTTTTTTTGGTGCTCTTTTAGGCGATCGTATATCTTCTTCCTCATTGGAGCTAGAAATTGGATAGGGGGAAGACGCGCCAACAAACAGGCTACGTCTCCGGACACGGTTCTGTACGAGGAGACGATTCGTTGCGCCAGGGAGCGCTGCAGACTAACCAGATTACTCAGTTTTTTACTAATTCCAATCGCGTCACCCCAGACCGGAGCGCCGTATAAAATGACGGATAAAACAACGTTGCCGTAAAGCCTCCGTCGTTTCTCGTCTGGACCTCTTATATTAGGCATGAGTTTATTCAGTGCCCTGATCACTTTACCGACTTTGCTCTCGATTAATTTGAAGTGACTGCTAAAAGTCCATCCGTTGTCTACCTGAATGCCTAGATAATTCATGCTGGGCTGAAAAGTCACCAGCTTATCTCTAATCCTGAGTCCGACCGGGATTGGCTCTATTTTTTTGGGGGAGAATAGAACAGCTTCTGTCTTACTCTCCGCGACCTTAAGGCCCAGTCTATGTATATAATTTACCACTCGTGTGACGAATATTTCTGCTCTTAGGAAGGTGTGTTCTACGTTCTTGCCCGTTACTATCACCAGAGTATCGTCGGCATAGCACAGGATGCTGCAATGATCCTCGTTCTCCGCCATACTCAACACGCTGTCGAACGCGATGTTCCACAGAACTGGGCCAAGAACCGAGCCCTGCGGAACACCAGCCGTCACTGACCTTTTGTAAAAGATTCCATTTCTTCCGATAAATTGAATTGACCTATCCGAAAGGTATGAGTCGATGATTCGCCTTATGTATAGGGGAAACTCTTTCCTCTCTAGTGACTTTCGTATAATCCGCCAAGGGATGCTGTTAAATGCGTTCTTAATATCTATACCGATCACGATTGCATATTTGCCATTAGTCGTAGCATTAGTCGTAATTTCTTTGAATTTAGAGACAGCGTCACATGTGGAATGAAACTTCCTGAACCCATATTGGTTACATGAAAAGTCTGATTCCGGGTGATCTGACTGCCATAGGTATATCCTATCCGCGATGATCCGCTCGAATGCTTTCGCGATATCGTTTATAAGACAAATAGGTCGAGCCTTAGGAAGCGATTCACTCGTCGAGACACCAGCCTTTGGGATCAAGACGAGATTCGCGCATTTCCAGGATAACGGAAATTTCCCTAGTCTTAAACATAAGTTGTACGTAAATCTAATCCATTCGAGAAATTCGTCGTTGACTCGTTTCAGAAACATTCTGCGAATGCCGTCAGGCCCAGGGGCCTTCGTAGGAGAGGAAGAGACCTTCCTGATGGCTTTATCGACTTCACCGATATCAATCTCCCAATTTTCCGACCATTCAAAATCCGACCAATTATTTAGCAACTCCGGTTTATTATTTTTAGGGAATAGCGAGTTCAGCAAACGATCAAGAAGGTTCTCCTCGAGCTTTTCTGTCAGGCTAAGTGTCGAAGCTTTTAATTTCCTGAGTACTATTCTATAAGGAAGTCCCCAGGGGTCATC
This sequence comes from Melibe viridis, assembly GCA_039654465.1. NCBI lineage: Eukaryota > Metazoa > Mollusca > Gastropoda > Nudibranchia > Dendronotidae > Melibe > Melibe viridis. The sequence continues at coordinate 5,428 of JBCIKM010353131.1, forward strand.
TTTGATGGAGTCGATGAGCTCCTGCCACGCCGATGATTTAAGCCGGTTAATTTCTTTGCGTAGTTCTTTTCGTTTTAGCTTATACAGTTTCCCAAACTCATCGATTTCTATCTGTGATTTTCTTCTCTTCTTTGCTGTTTGCCAACGACGTCGGGCTTTAAAGCAATCCTGCCGGATAATCGCTGCCGAATCTTTCCACCAATAGGCGGTCCTCTTTGGTTTTTTAGGTCCAATCCGATCCGTGGCAACGTCACAAGCTTCCGCTAATATGGAATCGATCCACTGAGCCATACTGTCAGCTGACTCGAGAACCTCTCCAACCGGACCGTAACCTCTCCACGTCAGGGCCGCTCTAAAAAGATCCCCATCAAACTTTTTGCAGCACCACATTCTAGATAGGGGCCTACTACAGGATGAGGAAAAGTCCCTAGTGCTCAACTCAAAAGATATGTAGAGGTGATCTGACAGGGACTCGACTTCCTCCTCAACTCGCCAATTTCTAACAAATCTAATTAAGTCCGGTGAGGTCCAGGTTAAATCGACGATAGAGGAACCCTGGGAGCGTACGCACGTCGGTTTATCTCCCTGGTTCATAATTCTGAAATCCCGCTCCGCAGCCCATCTAGTCAAGTTAAGTCCTTTTTTGTCAGTGGAGCTAGCTCCCCATAACGTAGCCTTGGAATTAAAGTCCCCGCCGATAATAATTTTATTGACACGATGTGATATAGATTCCGATAGTTCGTCTAGAAGACTATTAAAGCTTCTCAGATCTAAACTGGGAGGAGCATAAATTGATATTATTAAATAAGGACCGTAATTTAGCGCGATGAAGCGAGAGCCAACTCTAGCCACCTCGCAATTAGCTCTAGCACGTGTTGGATCTACAAATATCGCCGCTTTCTTATCTTTGCTGGCAAACCAATTTTCAGTGGTTGGGATATAGTTGGGTTCCGAGATTAACAGAATGCTAACCTCAGATTCCTTACCATACTGGAGTAGCAGATCTAAGGAAGGTTTACTCATATTTACGTTCGCCTGTAGAAATCTAGTTGTCATCGATTGTCATGCTTGTTCCGACCTCCGGGCCCGGTTTATTCGCTGCAACTCTTCTAAAATTAGTCCTAATTGTGCTGAACTTTTGATCCGCTTTACAGGTATATGATCCAAGCCTATGGTCAGAATTTTTACCCTCTGAATCACACACCTTACAAAAGGGAGGAAGGTTGCATTTATTTGCTAAGTGACCCTTCCTTCCACATTTAAAGCATAGACCGCTGAAATCCTCCTTAGACGGGCAAGCGAGTCTAACGTGCCCGTATCTCCAGCATTTAAAACATTGAACAGGCCTACTATCTAAAAGATCCACTCTAGCCAACGTCCAACCAATCTTAATTTTCTTTAAATTGGCGACTTTCAGCGCAGAATTCAAAGGGCACTGAACCCAGATTGTATATAATCCGTTGTTCATTTGCCGAATTGGACCAGTCCTAATTTCATCCTCGCTACACTCGCCGTTTTGAGCTACCACGAAGAGAACTTCCTCAGGTGTAACCGAATCATCCAATCCAATAAGACGAATTTCTCCTCTGATCATTGGTCTTACTACTTTGGCTTGGTCTTTAAGTATTTCTTTAAGTTTGGTTTCTAGAACCTTAGCTCGATCTTGACCATCGGGACCAATAACCTCGATAAGCATGCCGCCATTAGCCGCTCTCCTGATCTTAGTGGCTTTAATTTGTAATTCGTCTAGCGAGATATTTGCTCTGGCCTTCCTGAGCATCTCGGCGTAACTAAGGCTCTCTCCTTGACTGGTAACAAGAACCGCCGCAGATTTCGAAGGTCTGCGTAATTTCCTGAGTTTACCATCTAATATTTTATTGTTTTCGTTCCGGCTAAGTTTTTCTGGCCCAATTACCGTCTCGTTTCTAGCCAGCTGCTGCTTTTTAGCTTGGCTTGTTTTCCTTCGAGATGTCACCTCACTCCATCCACCATCATCCGTGAGCCCATCTGTGTCCTTCCTATAGATGTCCTTACCATTGTTTTCAGGGTTTTCTATCTTTGCTATAGATACCTTAGGAGAAGCAATTCTAATGTCGGAAATAATTCGTGGTCTGTTTTTCAGAATTCGCTGAGGAAGGGGGGGAAATTGCGCGGCCTCAATTGTGCTGTCACGCCTAGAAACAGAGTCGCTAGTCAATTCCCTTGATTTCCTAATTTCTGCTCTTTTCTTAATTAGTTCGCTAATTTGTCGATTTATGTTAACCTCACTAATTGTTTTAATAGGCAATTCTTTTCTATTTTTCTTCTTATTTTTAGATTTATGGGTCGCAGTCCAATCTATATATTTTCCTGAATTTTCGGCTGACGAATCAACTACGCGGGATTCCATGCACTCAGGTAAGTTTGCAGGTAGGTCGTCCGTGTCTGTTCCGATGTCCACCGTATCACAGAAACCTTCCTGGTTGCCTTCCTTGTTTTGAAGCTTCCTTAATTTCCACTCCATTATCCTTTTAACATTAACGGCGCTTTTTTCTCCCTCTTCCGCATCATCCAGTCTACTCCTGAGTTCGTCCACCTCTTTCCTCAGATCCTCAACTAAATTTTGGAGTTTTTCAATCTCTTTATCCTTAAGGACTTCCTTGAGCTTAAAGCTTTGGATTTGTGAAGTTAACTCCTTATTTTTCAGTTTTAGGAAAGTTGGATCCCCAATAGCCTCCGATTTATAGATAAGGGTATTCATAACTTCTTTGGCTTTTTCAATCTCCTTCCGCATCTTGCCGCTAACGCCACCCTGGATATTCTTACTCTTGGCGCGCATGCTCTCAACTCTAGCAAGACTGTCTAAACCCATGGCTCCAACATTCACGGCACCCATGATTCTCAATTCTTGAGGCGCAAAATCCTTGTCCGTTTCCTCTTCATCCGAGGAAATAATTAGGCTGATCCTACTTTTTGTTTTAGACGTTCTCTTACTACTGCTGGTTTCAGGACCAGAACCGTCAGTGGACATATTATCCTGGGAGCCTCCAGACGAAGGTATCTTATTATCCGTTCCTATCTGAAGTCTCTTTTTCCTAGGCCTAAGTTGTTTGGGGGATGCCGAAACCGATCCTCGGATGGCAGCGCCTCTCGGTTCATCCTCATCGCTAAGTGAGATAATACCAGGAGATGTTCTTGCCTTTCTTTTTACCTTTAAAGTCTCCTGAATTATTACCGAGGTCGGTACCTCGCTTGGACCCGGCACAGCCGAGCAATCTTCTTCCAGATGTCCAGAGCAATCAGCAAATTCGAGCTCCAATGGATCCTCCAAGTTCGGGTCAGCGGTAGTAGATTTATCCTCCCCGCCCGCTGCCAACAGGGGAGTAAGCCCTACGCTCGATGAAGACGGGTGGGTCCCAGGGACTGTAAGACCCACGCGCCTGTCGCTGGGGATCCGATCCCCCTGCGACGGTAACGTTTTTTCCAAATCCTTGCTCGAGTCCATTTCATGTATATAGTGGTTTCTTAATCGGGGTGTCCTTCCCCTAGGACAGCTGGCTTCACCACGCCTATGAGCCCGTCCCGCCCATCCATTATGCATAGGTCCATTCAAAAGTCCGTTCTCAATTACCCTAGGAATTGCAGAGTTCGTCATAATGGTGTGTGACGCCAGAGCCAGCGATTCTTTAATCCGGGAGATCACTATTCCAGATGAGTTCAAAGCTTCAGGAAAATCCCTAGATTCCGGTTTACTGTGATGCATAGCCCACACTGATTCGGAGAAACCACTAGAATCCCCCGAACGGGGACTAGTTTCCGTGCCATTTCTGGTTTTGTCATTGGCATCATTATCCAGAGACCCCAAACTGGTGATAAACTTCTGTAAGAGATCAATCTTCCGATGCAAATCCTGGATTATTGTATCCTGTAGGTTGATTCTGTGTACAGTGTATATTCGGGCTAACTCACTGTTGACCGTTCTGTCATGAAGATCTTCAATAAAGTCTATGATTGTGTCGATTGCATAATGCAATCTGGATTCAAGCTCTACGGGAGCATCCCTAAACAGTTCTAATAGAATTTCAACGACCCAATCAAGATCACGCCTAGTGCTAAACTTGGGGGTTTCCAGAGAATTTTCGCACACCATATTGGCTGAAACATCACGTTTCAATGGCCCTTCGCCGGATGACGACAGGGGGGGCCCAGGGACCAAAGGTCCTCCCCCGCCGAACACTGGGAGCTCCGAAAATCCCTGTGTTAGTACGTTTAGTTTGCAGTTTTGTTTAGCCATGTTATATTAATATCCTTACATTAATTAAGTTTACGACTAATCAGGTATGACACATTTTACTTTTTCTCACTAAACAGCTACTTGTTTAGCAGTAAGTAGTTCGATGTTAATACAGATTCTTCGAGCCGCATTAAAAGATAATCGGTAACGCGACTCGCCATCCCAATTGGTTGATACCACCGTGTGATGGTACTATCCAGCAGCCATTAGAAGGCTGTCGTGCTACTCAATATAAACTAAAAGAGTTTCTTGTCTATAATCACAAGATTAATGTTACAACTAGTTAGCTTTTCAACCCATCAAGATGGCGCACAAGCGCACTCCGCCGTCCAATCGGGTCCCCAATACAAACGTAGGAGACTCTATACATTAATTACAATGCTGATTTCACTACTTTTCCCAATATAACTATTTCGATACCCCAAGAACTATTATCGGGCTAACGTGAATTAGTAGATCACGCACAACGGTCGGTTCCTAAATAGGATCGCCGGCTATCCTATCAATCTATTGCATCAATGGTATAGCGACTTATTTAGTAGTTTATTCGTAAATTATTCTCCTTTCTTTGTCCCTAGTTATTGAGTGTAACAAGTAACCAGAGAGGCAAACCCCCACACTAAAGGATCTATGAAGCAACAATACTTCCGCGGAAGTAACCGATACGCGCATTGCGGAGGCCAATCATCAAACATCCGGCACCATACCACGACACCCATCGGAGAAACATTTTTGCCATCTCGAAAATTTCCACTAACCTGCTTTAATTTGATATTCTCATTTATTCGTGGCCAACACACGCAAGGTTTACTATTTCATATTCAGCTAGTAAATTCTGTCGGCCAATCAAATCAGCTGAGAGAAACACCGCCATTTTGGTTCGCCCTCCAATCAACCACAGCATCGGTAGACTCACCTGTCAGCTGTCAGCAATCCTCAGGAACTCGTATTCGCCATCGGTTCCAGCAGAGTATATTTGTGAAGGGTAAATAAATGTACACCAGATATTTTCTTTATTTACAATTTCAATGTTAAAAATAATAATAATAATATTCTTATCCTAAATAGGAGTGCTGTGCCCCTTCACCTTCAACGCATAACCTCCAATATGGAGTCACACATATAGGATCCAGACAGCACAACGGATCATCAACATCACCACCACCTCACAAGAATTCGGACACAATACACTCTCAGATCACCCATCCCTCTGAACCAACCAATTTACATAGTTTACAATCAATATCCACACGTAAACATATCGATGATGACCACACCCCGGCTCAACTGTCAAACCTCCATAGCAAAATAAAACATTACATCGTAATTATTTCATTAATATTGTTTAAATCCTATCAAGAAACTATATTCTATTTTTATTTACAATTACCTATTAAGGATAAATAGAATAAATAAATAAAATAAAATAAAATAAAATAATCCCTCTATTATCATA